>JAOTQQ010000009.1:5486394-5515672 GCA_026546715.1 Gallinago undulata
CTCAGCCTTCTCTTCTCCAGGCTAAAGAGCCCCAGCTCTCTCAGCCTTTCCTCATCAGGGAGATGCTCCAATCCCTTCAGCATCTGTTTTGCCCTACACTGGACTCTCTCCAGTAGTTCCCTGACTCTCTTGAACTGGGGAGCCCAGAACTGCATGCAGGATTCCAGTTGTGGCCTCACCAGTGCAGAGCAGAGGGGGAGAATGACCTCCCTACACCTCCTCGCCACACTCTTCCCTACGCAGCCCAGGATCCCATCGCACCGAGCTGGCTCCTCCAGACACCCTCCTACTCTCGTGGGTCTCGATGGAAATCAAAATGTTTTGATCTAGGATTGCAAAAAGTAGCATCACACTGAGGATCTGCAGGGGAGGCTCAGGAACTCACATTGCTTCTCAGCTTCTTTGAATTAACAGAAAAAATAGACATTTTGCAAAAACAATCTATGGCAATCTTCTAGTATTGCCACGATGGTTTTTACACACAGCTCACAGCCACCACTTTCAATGTCCCCTGTTATTTTCCTTCACTGCATTTACTTGGAAGTAGATGTCTATGATTTTGAGGGCCAAATACCATAATGTGAGCCTGATCACATTATATCAGCCTGATCACTCCTTTCACGCCGTACATCGCAATTTAAGCAAGAGGTGTTTGATGCCAGCCCCAACAGATTAATTACAGACCACAGTCAGCACTTTTCCTCATTGCTCTCAGATCGGACAGAGATCTAACCCAAGTATTTTTGCTTCACTGTAATGTTTCTACAGCTTTTATTTTAGAGTCTCTGTTTCCACCCATGTTCTTCCCGTTTCTGATGATTTATTCTTTGGGTGTGAATCCAAAGTCTACGTTCATCTCGCCAGCAGGCATATTATCACACCCTACAAATTGCTTGTGTCCCACACTCACCAAATGGCTTTCAGCCAGTACCTTCAAGTAGTTTTGTTGGGTTTTTTTTGTTTTGGTTTGGTTTGTTTTGTTTTTTTTTTTTTAAATAAGGAGTGATTTTAAATCCTCCCAATGTGCTATTTTGAAGAAATGAATCAAACAGGAGAATCTGTAGGTAACAGGCACTTCGATTCCTCATCCTGGTTTTCTGCTGAACATTTTAACAACTGAGCAAATAAGTGCCTTTCAATTACATGCTTGTTGCAGGCACTCCCTGCTTATGTTTTATAACAATGATTTTGGATCAAGAGGTTTGCAGCTAAAGGGATAAACATTTAGCCCAGATAAGCAGATTTGTAGAAATTATTGTTATCCAGAGCTGGTTTGATTCATTAGGAACCAGCAGTGGACGGCTCTTGAAATCCGACGGGGATAAATTTATCCCTCCAAAGCGAAATCTGCTAAGGTATGAGTCTGAGTTATGTTATATTCATAATAGCGTTTCCTTCTGCTATTTAATATGGCAAAAATAACTGTGTGAGAGAAATTATTTTCTCCATCAGTCTCCCTGACCTCAACAAAGCCCTGAAACACACTTGCAGGGTGGTTTCTGGGTCCTCCCAGCCGCAGAAATGGGGCAGTGAGGATTCAGAACCCAAGTGCAATGAGATCCCGGGCATGGACTTGTGTGGGCTGTAGGGACGGGCAACAGGAAAAGGGTTGTATAAATTAGTAGGTGATGCTGATCCCAACGCATGGATATTCTCAGTGCATCATGATAAGAGATGTAATATTTCACTGCAACTCATATTTGCAGAGACTTCTTTGATCCTATAGACAGACTCACCATATCCTGTTTGAAGACTTCCACCTTTTCTATCCTGACCTAGCAGCTTCCCTTGCTTGTATTTCTCTTTTTCTCTGTCTCTACCTCCTTTCCCTCCTTCTGTTTTAACAAGCAAATTTTTTGCATAGGAGAACATTTTGGGAGAGGGGTGAGTATTCAGCTGTCCTACACAGTGGGATACCCAGCTACCTGGGCAGAAGGTCATCTACAAAGATCTCATACCTCATGCTGTTCCCATCTTTTAATCTATGGATCGGCCAGGGGAGAAGGCCACGGACATAAAGCACAGACAAGGGTGGGCAGCAAAGCATGCACTTGTCACAGAATTAGTGCCAGGAATATATGGGCCATCAATCAGAGTTATGGCATGCTCTCCTTGTGGTTAGTTGATATATAATACCCCCAATCAATAACTAAAGAGGGGGGAGAGAAGGAAGAGATTTAATTTAGTATTTGCCTAGGCTTTGTAGAAAAGTAAGATTTATTGCAACATAAAAAAAACAAATTTAGCCTCTAGCTTAATAGCCAATTGGTCCCTGTGATATTGCTGGAATCATATTTACTGTGCATCCTAATACAAAGACATTAATATCCGTATACCTGCTCAGCCGTGTCATGCTGGATATTAGCCAGCGTGAAGCACACATCTGGTCTTGACTTGTGAATAGCTTACTTAAGGAAACATTTTCTTTATTGCATTTAACATTTTGAATCCGTAAGAAGCTCCCAAACCACCATCGATAATAGTGAGGAGATCTCAGGACCTGATCTGGCTTGGCCTGCTCTGGGCTGCAAAATGCATCTGTTAAGTCTAGAACTGGCAATAACCATTGGATATTTCTGCTTGTTCTTTGTGACATTGAATCATGAAATCACACAAGACATGTCTTTTCCTCATGCCTTCCTGGATCCCTTAGATCCATGCCCCTCCTGTTCTGGAGGGATTTTGGTCCATGCCATGTGGCTCATGGGGATCTGCACAAACTTCACACCCAGGGCTCCTATCCCTCTCCAGATGCTGCTACAGTGAAAGAAGGCAAATGATCCAGTTCGAAATAAAATTGCCTTCCAAGGTTTCCTTGCAGAATTTTCATATGTTCTGCCTTTTTATGCACGATCAACTAAGGCTGTGGAAAAACAAGCATCGCCTTCAGCTTGAGCTACTAATCCCTCCTCTTGGCCAAAAAAGCAATGAAAAACTGTAAGTGTTAGTGAATTCAGACCTTAGTTATGGCAAATACTGATACAGAACATGGTACCAGGTGGTTTGATGCTGATTTCAGCAATTAGAGTATTTAGCCAGAAGCACAACTGCCCTCATAGTCATGTTTGCTTTCAGATCAGTGTGAGACTCCAACCTTTATCCAAATTCTCAGCAGATGAGCTGAATCTGCAAAATTTGGCCAGAATGCAAAGTTCTGAGTTTTTTGGTACTTTTAAGTTCTGGTCAGGTCAAAGAAAAGAAAAAGGTAACAACCCCGACGGCATTGCAACACCCATATTCACAATATCCACCACAATTCCAACAAAAATGTGTGGGAGAGCAGCAGGATACATTCCCACTTTGCAAGAAAACCAACAACCACCACCTCCTCAGCCCTCTACCTTTCACGGACATTTCAGATTCTCCTAAAAACTCTGAAAATCTGGCTCAGAAAAAGGAACAGGCTCAAGTACGGAGGGGCATTCTCAGATCTACGGCACACACACTCAGTTCACAGAATTATTCTTGCAAGATTCAAAAATATCCTCCCTCCTTGCATGGGACACGAGAGCGACACATGAATTTTGCCAAACAGTTGACCTTTGGAACCAGTATGCCTTGCATAATGGGAAGACTAATGTCCTCCAGCTTAGGAATTACTCCATGTGTGACCTGAGCTAAGGAGGAAATCATCTAAATAATTCCTGTGATATCTTCTGGCCTTCAACTCCATTGCCCACATTATTCACTGCCCTAACATTTATCTTCCCAATTTGCGGCAAAGTGCAAGGTGAGTGCAGACCATCAGGGCTCTCATTTAACAGGTTTTTCTACCAAATTTGTCAAAGTACAGGTAAAAATGCAACAGTCAGAGCAACGGCATCTCAGACAAAATCCGTGACTCGGCTGGAATTTCACAGAATATTTGCTCTTACTTCACGGGCAAGAAACAAATATATCCACAACAGGAAAGTTACTGAAGATAGTTCAAAAATAAATACATTGTGTGTCACCATGGGCCAATGACAGATCCTTCATGACAAGAAAAATCAGCTCATTTGTCCTCCCAGCAAATGTCAGACGTTTTAGGAACGGTTTGTTCTGTTGATTGTTTCTGTAAATGAGTTCTATTATAATGAAGAAGCCTGCGATCTAGAGTTAATCCCTGGCTCCAAGCTCCCCACTCTTGGAAAAAATTTGATCTCAATCTTGGCATGAGCCATTGTGTTCAGTCTCCTAAAAATTCAACTGAGGGTAGACAAAGAGCCATAAATGTTCCTGAGGTCGGAAATGAATGCGTATTTATTGCAACAATAGCTGTATCACCAGCCATTCACAGCTCCGAGAGCGAAACACAGGAGTTTCTTCCGAAATAAAACCAAACAGATGTCTCCAATGAACACAGTTATCGGATCGGCAGAATATTTCTTTCAGTAATCTCCCAAGTAATTAATTTTTCTGTTATCATGAAAGCCATTTCAGAGAAGGGGGGAGAAAAAAAAAAAAAAAAGAACCTGCTTTTCTCACCGGCCTCCTCAGCAATCCCAGGATCTCAGCCCATCTCATCCAAAGGCAGCTTCCAAAGAGAGAAGTCATTGGAGACCCCCCTCCGCTGCCAGTCACTGCCAGGGGCCGGCAGCCCCCATTGTCCTCCTGCAGAGAGAGAGATAACAATGCCCCCTTTTTCCCCCTCATAAAAGCCAGTTCAAAAAAAGCATTTACCTGTAACAACAAAAGCAAGCGGATAAATAAGAAGAAAGCACACGTGGTGTTTAGGATAACATGCAATTAAAGGATTAAAAATTCATACATTTCGATGGGAAATGGCATTGAAATTGCTGAGCCGTTAATGACTTTGAATGAAAGGGGGTCTTATCTCTTCACTCAACCGGAGTGTTCAGAACCAAGATAGACCTTTTATCATTTTTAATTGTTTCATTCATGGCCCGCTGGAGATGTGCGCCTGCCAGAGAACTTTTTGTTATTCCAATGACTGCAGGAAACTTTTCTAACCCTGCTGCTGTTTCCTTGGGCGGTGGAGCTGCTGGGGGAGGATGAAGCAAGGGAAGACCATGGAGGTGCATTGGCTTTTCTAGCTTTTTGCCCTACCACTGTCTTTCCTCAAGAGCTAGATGGAGGTCTGTGAGGACAGTCCACAGCTCAATCTCATACAGACAGAGCCTGTTCTGGAGATGTTTGGTCCTAATAGGGTGGTAACAATCATAAAACCATAGAATCATAGAATGTTTTGGGCTGGAAGGGACATTAAAGCCCACTCAGTGCCACCCCCTGCCCTGGGCAGGGACACCTTCCACCACACCACATTGCTCCAAGCCCCCTCCAACCTGCCCTTCAACCCCTCCAGGGATGGGGCAGCCACAGCTGCTCTGGGCAACCTGGGCCAGGCTCTCACCACCCTCACACCAAACAAGTTCTTCCCAATATCTAATCTAAATCTCCCCTCTTCCAATTTAAACCCATTCCCCCTTGTCCTGTCACTGTACTCCCTGACAAAGAGTCCTTCCCCAGCTCTCCTGTAGCTCCCTTTAGACATTGGGAGGCTGCTCTAAGGTCTCCCCAGAGCCTTCTCTTCTCCAGGCTGAACCCCCCCAACTCTCTCAGCCCATCCTCACAGCAGAGGGGGCTCCAGCCCTCTCAGCATCTCTGTGGACTCCAACAGGTCCATGTCCTTCCTGTGCTGAGGACTCCAGAGCTGGAGGCAGAGCTCCAGGTGGGGAACCATTCTCTTAGTCCTACGTTCCCTTGGCTGAGCCCTTCAGTTGCTACAGGGCTTTTACCAGGAGAAAATCACCTATTTCAAGAGAGCCAGTGTTAAACCTAAACCCTTTCTGGTCCTCACAGAAAGGCTCGAATAAGATTTATGGGATTCAAGGCCTCCTACTGAATGACTGTCACCCTTCATACATTACTTTTTAAGCACATCTGTTATTTTCAGAAAGACAGATAGATAATCAGCTAGCGAGGTGGATAGGCATAAATAGATATACTGGGGAAAGAGACATTCATACCAGCATCCTGCTGTCTGTCTCTCTTTAAGAAGTAGTGTTTTAAACATTACTCTTTTCACAGCCATAAAGACAAGACTGATTGGTTTTTTAAAGAGAGCTGAGAGTCCCGTCTGATGACACAAATGGCTGGAGTGGAGCTTGGAAAAAAACAACCCTCAGCTATTGGGAGAATTGCCCCAGAATTGTAATTGGACGATGGCGAGTTCGCAATTACAGATAAGGCTGAGGCCTGATAGATGCAACACAAGACATGGGCAATGGAGAGATCTATTTTCATCATGTTAGAAAAGTGGCCTGATTTTTCTCATTTCTGGAAGATGATGGGCACCCTTGGTTTATAATTTCGCCATTTGGTTTGTAGTACTCCATGATTCTTTCTTTTATAATTGTGACCAAAAAATGGCAAAAAGGATTTTGCATCCAGAATTCAAAGACACAAAGAAAACAAAAAAACCCATGGAATCAACTAATGAAAGGGATCAACCAGTAATAATTATAGCCTGAAAGAGGAAAACTTTGGGAAGCTGGGGAGGTGTGAATGGGGGAAGCCGGAAAGAGTTTTCTGAGTTTAGCATCAGAAACATATTTTCTAATAAGCATCAGATAAATTTACCTCTTTACTCATCAGTGGTGTTTGCTGTTGATTCCCTCAGTGCCCAACATGTAACACCCAGAGACCCATTCCTATATACAGGAATATATATATTCCATCTACACATTACTGCTGTACTTTTGTCCTAGTTAGAGGGGTTTATGTGTGACTTTAGTGGGTTTTTCTCCCCTTATTTGAATCTTGTGCTCTTGTTATGGATGACTGAGTTCCAGAACTATGTCAATCTGTGCAAATAAGTGTGATCTCCCTGAACAGAGAAGAGTTACACCAGCTTTTCCCAGCAACAGACCCTTCTCTCCAGCTCAGCGCTGTGAAGGGCACAACTGAGACCTGGTAACTCTGACCCGTGCTCCCACCAGATGTGTTCACAAGCTCTTGATTTATTAAGCTCACCCCACAGAAATACTTAAAATGTAGGTATGCGCTTAAAATGAGGAGCGCCACTTTGCAATGGGGCCATCATGGTTGTAAGCCCTGGGACTGCTGTAATAAAGACCATTTGTCTTTGCTGAATTTTAACATGTTGGTGTAGCTTGGCCCTGTTATTTCTCCATTTGCAACAGGAAAATACCAAGAGGTGAATATTTTAAAATTACTTTTTTATTGGCATTTTCATTTTTTAAATATAAACATCATCTGGTTCGCATTAGTCAGTCAGCCAGACAGGAAATGGTAATAAGTTTTGTTGATATTATTTTTCTCAGAGGGATTAACAAGGATAATATTTATATATGTATTAAGAGATTGGTGCATACCCTTAGGCAGCAGCAAAGAGAATCAGAAATATCAGCAGCATCAGAAAAACTTACAGCAGAATGGGAGGACCAAGGGCAAAGAAAGGACATCTCTTTGGATGCTGGCACTGGATTACTCTAAGCTAAATCATCTTGTCCTGCTCACCAGAAAGGGACAATATTCCAAGAGAGATTCCAACAGAGTTATCTATTTGATCAGCTATTGCAGGCTGCAGATTTGGGCTCAAAGCTAGCAGCTATATTTCAGCAGGGAGAATAAGGGGGAAATTGCCCTCTAAAGAAAACGCTAGATTTCTGATATCCTAATTCTCCATTAGCCTGATCTGGTGCATGCTTATGATGATGAAAGTCAGTGTTGGGGTACTGTTTGGGGATCCTAACTCCAATCAAAGGCCCTTTTGCAGGATATAATCCATACACCCTCCAGCACAGCCCGCTCTTCATGGTGTGGCTTTGGCAATTAACTGAACTGTCTCAATTAAGAAGCAAGTCAGGCCAGCTGGCCTCTGGAGTCAATAGCAAGACATGGGTATCTTCAGGCAGCGCGGGATGATTTGAGGACCCAAGTTGGCTTCTGTAGGGCATCCTTCTGTTTTTGTTGGCTGCTGAGGGAATATTGGGTGGGATTTATCTCCCTCCATGATGTGGCACCCAAGCTTGAGACCTGTCTGCGTCTCCTTTCACTTCAAAGAGACCCTACACAGAACATATACTCCCAACCATTTATGATCAGCGTGAAACTTGGTCCAAGAATTGTAATCACAGAGAGGGAATAAAGGGGATGGGGTGAGTAATGACATGAGTGGGGTTACAACGTGCTGGAACCCACAGAAGGTGGGAAGGTGCCACAGAAGAGCAGATGACAACCATACGATGACATTCAGATGGAAACCACACAGGCTGACAATACTTTGCTCTTTTGCACACCCATTTGACACCAGACCTCCAACCATTTAATCTTGCTCTGTCCTTCCAGCTCCTCCACAAGCTACAGCCTCTTTAATTTACACCAGGTCTGTGTAGGATGGAGAGCAGTGAAGGGAAGAAACCTTGTGGCATTAGAGATGGGAGGGAAAAAGGCAAGCTGTGATTGATGCCTGTAATACCCACAACACAAATCACAAAGCTCAGTGAAACTCCTATAATTTAAGGGAGAAATAAGGAGTGAAACATTATGCCCATGTCACATATGATGGCTCTTGGAATAAGACAAACATTGTGCAATCAGTTTAGACAGCAGAACACAAAAGAGAGGCCACACACTGAGATTATAAATACTATGGACCCAAAATTGTCCATTCCCAGGGCTGGGCATCTGACATGAAGGCACCAATCTGATGCAGACAGGAGCATCTCTTCTGGGAAGCTCCTCAGAGAATACAGTGAAAGCAAAAGCATCTCTCTCTGATTTAATTGCTTTGAAAGGTTTTCCATTCTTCCTGTACAAGGATTTCATCTGAGCCACCCTCCTTTCAGGTCAACAGGACGTAAACTTTGTGACTGACTTTAATGTTCATGCTCTGAAGGGTAAGTAGAGCCTACACTGAGTAAAGCTTGAATGCTCCTAATTCCCACTTACTTCTTCACATGTAGGTCTAACGTCCTCTCACCTTGGCCTGAGTGGCCTCCTGGCCAGGGAAATTTTGGATGGAAAAGGGGACAACTGTCCTGGTCCCATATGTAGTGCCTGGACACCCATGTGCCTCTCAGGTGAGGTCCTGCAGAATGAGAAATGCTTCATTTGTAACTCCCAGTAGACCTAAACCCAAGTTTTACTGTGTTTGTCAGCAGCCTCTCAAAGCATTTAAGCAGAACATCGTCCCCTCTCCCACACCACATGCAAAGAGAAACACAGAAACAGAGCATCCAGGAGGTGGATATAGGTTGGGCTCTTCCTCACCAGAAGAAAGACATTGAGGTGCTGGAGCGAGTCCAAAGGGCAACGGAGCTGATGAGGGGGCCAAACCACAAGTCTTGTGAGGAGTGGCTGAAGGTGTTCGGCCTGGAGAAAAGGAGGCTGAGGGGAGACCTGGCTCTCTACAACTCCCTGAAAGGAGGGTGTAGCCAGGGGGGGGTCGTTCTCTTCTCCCAAGGAACAGGTGATGGGACAGGAGGAAATAGCCTCAAGTTGCAGCAGGGGAGGTTTAGGATGGATAGAAATGGATAGGGAGAAATTTTTACACTGAAAGGTGTATCAAGCATCGGAACAGGTTGCCCTGGGCAGTGGTGGAGTCACCGACACTGGAGGTATTGAAAAGCCAGGCAGACATGGTAATGAGGGACATGGGTCAGTGGTGGCTTTTGTCAGTGTTGGGTTGAAGTTTGGACTCGATGATCTGAACGATCCCTTCCAACCCAAACTATTCTACGATTCTTCCAGCACTGTGGTGGGAGCATGGGAGAGGATGCAGTGGGATCACCTGGGAAACATTTCCTTCCATGGATGGAGGTAGACTTGGGGAGAGCCGTCACTGCCCTCAGGCAGGTGAGAAGAGATGCTGCTCAGCAGATCCTGGGGTGCTGGACATAAAGAGGGGGGGCTGTGCCCTCCCCTGCTCCCTCGCTATACCTTGCATCCTGCTGGGTACAAGGGGGACGTGGACCCGCTCTTGGTGGTGGTGATGGACTCTGCAGATGCCCTGCAAGCAGAAGCTGGAGTGTGTCTGGAAGGAGGACGGAGCAATGGCTGTGTTAAGGCCTTGGGGGTTGGCTGCTATATCTGTTAATCAACTTTATGAAAACCTTTGGGGTCAAAAGAGTAATAAAATAACAGAGGACAAGCCCATGCTGCCTCTTTGCACTTTCCACCTTTCTAGTAATTTTATCCTTCCTTTCCACAAAATCAGCTCGCTTCGGCCTGACCTTGTAATGTGACAGCTCTGCTCAGCCCGGTGAAATTAAGATGATTTGTCCCCCTTCATGTTACTGCATTTGCTTTCGCTGTGCTCCTCCAATCTGTTTGCTTCAAGCTCAGGGCTCCCTAATTGTATTCCAGTGGAGACAAACCTCATGATTAAAACTCAACCACGAGCCTATCCAGGCTTCGGCAGCGCAGGCGTCAGGGACCCTGAAATTGGAAACTCAATCTTTCTGATGGATTTAATTCGGGGATCTGTTTTGTCACCCCTGTGTTGGGTGCAAGAGCAGCCCCCGCCCCGACTGCCCCTCCTTCTCTCGCTCCCCCTGGCAATTTCCTCATTGCTTAAAAATATTCAGGGAGGCTACATCAAAGCGAATATTGAGACTTGTATTATTGTTGCCAGGGGTGACATTAGATGAGAATTATATGAAACAATAAGGGCGCTGGAGTATAATCCATTTGACATTTGGAACATGTTCCCAGTGCTCTGTGCTCCTCGAAACGTTCACACAACAGAACTGTCTTCATTTTCATCACAATATTTGTGTGCGTGAGTAGATTTATCGCTCTTTTTATTTCTCTGTCTGGTCATTCTCTGCAAGGCCAACAGAAAGAAAATCCTCACTTCTGGGGCTTCTGCCCTCTCCAGGTATCATTTTTGGTTGTTTATACCCAGAGGGTGGTGGGGGCAGTGAATTCCTCTCAGCATAGGGCTGCTCCATCAGGCCAGTGCCCGATGTTCTCAGTGAAAAGCCACCAAGCTCTAACCCTCCCCGTGCTGTGCCTGCATGTCCTGGGCCAAGGTTTGAATTTTGGGGATGCTCTGGGTAGTAAGGTCAAAGAAGCCCATGGGGAATGGTTTTGGTTCAGAATTGCCCCAGAATGGCAGAGGGTGAAGATGCATTTTTGAGAGATGGGTTCCTGCTCTTGTTCCTCTGGTCAGCTGCCATGAATGGTTGGCCACGTTGGGTCTCGGTGCATGACGAGGGTATGTCCCTGCAAAGCTGGGTCCTCCAGGCACTGAGCCCACCTGCTGAAGGGCACAGGCACAGCGTGGCATGGGCATGGGCACGATGCTGGGGCTTTTGTCCTCCCTGGAGCACAGACAGATTTTGCTGCCTCCACCCAGACTGTACTACACAAACACAAGAAAGCACGGCTGCAAAGTAAAATGCAAATTCCTCTGAATTTCCAAAAAACTTCAGTTTTCAACTTCATGGCCAGAGCACATCCAGGAGGAATTATTTTAGACTGCAATTCCCCTTTGTATCCCTGTTAGCACAGGGACTTGCAAAGGAGCCAGAGCTGGTGATAAGGCTTGTTCCCACTGGGGATGGTGATGTGGGCACCCAGCCTTGCTCCTTCCCAAAGTCCACCTTAATGGTCGCTCTCTCTCCAACACTACATACAAAGATGGACATTTTTAGGAATAAAAGCCTGGCCTCTTTAAAAGCATCATCACCGAGTTCAGCTGGTCCCGAACTGCAACCAACGAGTCAGCTCAAATATTCGTGTGTCCACACAAATACACGAACAGATGCACCAGCACGCACCCAGAAGCTCCTCCTCCACAGACTCAATATCCATCTTCCAAGTAATTATCTCAATTACAGATTCAACAGGATCATCTCATTTGCTCGCTGGATTCCCCACGCACAATATCTTTCCACTCAAGGCACCCTCTCTGCCATATGCTCGTCCCCTGCCCGACGAGCTGGCTCACAGCTGAGCCCTTATTCCTCACGACCACTGAGCAATTTAGCTGTGAAATTACCCCGTGCAGCACTGGATCCCTTTTCATCTGGAAAATGGGCAATATCACATCTTAAAGAGATGGAATACAGGATATACAGCGTGGGTTGGATCTTGCAGAGATTTTAAAGCTCTTTGGGTTACTGTTAATTTGGATGAGAATGGTCGGGTTTCGGTTCTTGTCGTGTTGGAGAGAGAAAAAAATGTGGGGAAAGACAGCAGCGAATTCACATTCCAAGATTCCAACGGCAATGACTGCATTAAAAATGTGTTTATCCCATATAATATCTATGCCTTATGTTATTTCCGCTTTAGAAATCATTATCTTGCCCTCTGAGCTGCATGTTGTGCATTATTTCCTATGAAAACTGTGCATCCAGCCTGAAGAGTCAGCCCAGGTTCGTTTAAAGTTTCCCGAAGGTTCATGAACTTGTTTGAGAATCTGGGCTGATTTATGGGGCTGACGTAAACACAGGTGAGACTCATTGGCCTCTGCTTGAGATTCCGGGCTCATTCTCACTCAAATCTCAAAGTGAAGCTTACGGAACATGAACCTTCCAAAACTGCCAATGAATCAAATGTTTCGTAAAAATTTTTGCAAGATGAAGCAGCGAGAGATCCCGCACAGACTGTCGCTGTGCCGATTATGTTTCCATCCTGGAAGACAGCAGTGGAAATGATTTCGCTGCGGGTTCCCACCAGTGAAGGCATGGGAACTGCAGACTTGGTGATTCAGGCTGTGTTTTATCTCACTGGAGATGCTGGTTCTCCCTGTGGTTTTATCAGCAGGGCTCAGGAATTGCGGTCTCTGCTTTCCTGCCCCTGGAGCACTGGCTGCTCTGGTCCCTCTGTCCGGGTCTGGCCAGTGTCCACAGGCTCTAAATTCTGGGTTATGTCACCACAGGGACAATATACCTCTGACCTGGTTTATGAATGAGTCCCGACACAGGCTAACAAGGAAATGAAACCTGCTTGGATGGCAAAAAGTATCTTTATATAAAGAACATAATGGCAAAATAAAAAGTCCTTTGGAACTAAAGGATTAACACTTTCTATTTTCAAAACCACAGACAATAATTTGAAAATCTTAATATTTTTCTCCCAATATGAAGAGGTGTTGACATGGCTCCTTTCCTACCAGCACGACAAATCACTGCTTCTCCACGGTCGAAGTTAGCAATGTCCTCTTCTGCCCATAGCCACTGGCTCCACTGGCTTCCTTCCACTCACCTTGGCCCTTTTTATGATGAGAGATGCTACAAGGTATTAAGTTCTCCTCCTGAGGAATGGGAATGGAGACAAATGATGCACCATATTGGCAGGAAATATTGGTGGCATCCATTACACTTCTCTCTACCAAAAGGATGCTGGAAGGAACTAGCTCCGGCTTCAACATCCAGCCCCTCAGCTGTTCTTTGCCCAGCTGCAGCCGAGAGCCAGGGAACAACGAGGAGAAAGATTTTCCCACTGAAAAGTGCATGTTGAGCTTTTTAACTTGGCATTTATAGAAATGACTCCAGAAGACCCAGGGCAGGGCGAAGGCTGGCCTTCTAAGGTGAGATGAGCAGGAGCAGATCCCCTCCTTGCCAGCCTTTACCCAAGGTCCTCGTTCTGAAACCTTTGTACTGTCCTTTTAACTAAGTAAGAAGATAATTAAATTTTGCAGTGTGGTTACACCTCAGTAAATATTGTCTATAAAAATCAATTGGCATTTACTGTACTTAATGTATAATAACGATTCTTATAAATCTAAATTATCCTTATAAATCTAAATTAAATGCCTAGGTTTAAATGTATTTAGGACATTTAATTAATAAAGTGTTACCAAATAACCATTACTAATCTGTTTACTTCAAGCCTGATTTCCATTTCCAAAGGATTTATTTCTCAGCAGCGTGTGTGGGAGGGTAAAAGTGAAAGTATGTGAAAGGGTTTTAAAAAGCTGCTGCAGGTACCAGAAATATTCAGAAATTTTCCAAGAAATTCCCTCATCTTTTCCCCATGGAGAAATGCTGATGTGCTTTTCAAAGGTCCATCTTGACCCGTCTGTAATTTTAAGTATTCAAAAAAATGTTTTGAAATCTGAAACATCCTGTTTCGACATTTTCCTAATTAGAAGCTCTGGTTCTTTGTTTAGGCTGATTTTCCAATTCAAGATATAAATTATCTTAAAAAGAGAGAAAACAATTTAAGGATGAAAAGGTCAAAATCAAAACCTTTAGATTAGATATAAACACCATACAGGTTACCCATTTGGGAAAAACACAGATTTTTTACTTTTTTTCCCTGTAACTTCTCTTGAAACAGCTCTTCAATGAGATCTAATGGGCAAAGTGGGTGCCCCAAGGTCCATCAAGGAGCCTGTAACAGGCAAGGACTTGAGGCTACGCCTCCAAGTACAGCTGGGCTCAGCTGGTTTTGGTTGAAAAAGCCCAGATTCTCGTAAACCTGGGATACATCATAAACCAGCACCGAGTTCATTCACTTCAGCCTGTTGGTCCCTTCCCCCACTTCAAATTCCCTGATCAAAACATTGTGATGTTTTATTTTGAAATGGGGTTTTATTACTCAACCAATGTCTTTCTAGGCAATTGAACAACAAAGACTTCACAATGTCCCCCAAATGAAGCAGACGTTTTGTTCAAGGCGGAACGAGTTCTTATACGCTTTCTTTTTTTGCTAAAAAAGCTGGAGAAAACACATTTTGTATCAAGTCAACCCTGGAATACTTTGCAATAGCCACCGAGAGCGGCGGCCCAGCCCCAGAGCACTCAGCTGGACTTTAACCACTGGATTATTCATTCCTCCCACCATAATTAATGCCCATAGACTTAACTCGCAGAAAGCCAGGGGGTCAAATTCAGAATGAGTGCAATTCTGTTGAACCACATACTAGATCTAATCCAGTGATTAATTTAGCTAAAAACATATAATTATGAGCAATAAAAAGTTATTTCTTTTGCTGCTGGAAACTGTCTGCGTCTGTTTCCCTGTATAATAGCAACTCCTGCCAGCATCTGGGGCCAGCATCGTTCCCAGCCCAATCCATATTGACGGAAATCATTAGTCTTAAACGCATCCAGTGCCCCGTAAGATAGAAAAGGATGATCCCAGCCCGGCAGCACGTGGGGAGGGATCGGCAGCGGAATGAGATGTTGGGATCCTCCTTAGGTTGAGCAGATGAGTCCAAGCACATTAAATTCACTCCTTCGCACAGGGCACAAAGCAAGGTTTATGTACTAATTAAGCCAGAGCTGAAGGTTATAGCCAGACACTCAATTGCAATTGTTCTAGTGCATTTTAATTAGTTAATCGCTCCTACAAGTTGCTTTCCCATTCCCAGCCCAGGCAGGGGGGCTCGTTCCAGGAGCACTCCCGGTGCGGAGAACAACTCTTGGTGTGACACCCCACCGGGCACGGGTCCCCACACCTCTCCAATGCCAACTCAGCCTCCAGCCCGGCTCTGCCCCACACGCTGGGGTGAACCCCAGTTTCCCCTCCAGCACTAAGTCCCCAGTGGGGCCAGCCCCATCACCCTGAGCCCCACCATTCCCTCTGCTGAGCCGCTGTCGGCAGTGATGTACGGGGAGGACTGTAGTATGCCCAGCTCCCAAAGGGCTTTTTTAGCCACTGTTAAATCCACTATGGAAAAATAATTCAAAGGAAAGCACCTTCTAGGAAGATGAGGTATTTTATAAGCTGTCTATCTTTTTCCGCTTGATTCAGACTGAGTTTGGCAGATGGAAACAAGCCCAGTCCTAAAGAGAGAAAGAGGTTGGGAAAATATTTTGAAAGGGAGCCTGGCATCTCCTTCTTAACAACTGCTCAGCTCTCGGAGTGACATTTGACTTCATCTGTCTAACTAGTCTGACAGTCTCTCAGTGTTTTCTGTGATTGGGATAATTTATTTGTTTTCATGCTAAGTTTTATTGCTTATTGATTTTCCAAGTCATTCTGAACCTATGTCAGCTTTTATCTGCTCGAAGTAATAGAAATCGTTCTGCAGAAGATACACCGTGTAAAATTTTATTGCCAGCCAGGCTAAAATCTACAAACACTGTTAATTACTGTGATTACAACCCCCTCGGATGACAAATTCAGACCTATTGTCCCTCCGTTCCACCAAACAACCCCCACTGTAAAGAATTCGTTAATCCGGGCACCAGATTCATTGAGTGGGTAAATCACAGGCCAAGGACAAGAAGTGAGGATCTGTCACTTCTAGAGTCACTTTGGATTCCCCCAGCAGCCCTCTCATGCAGTCGGGGGAAACATGACACACTGTTCGTGCCATGTCCTGCACAGATGGCTCCAACTTGCTTTTTTAATGATTTCCAATTGTTTCAACCCAATTTGAACCAAAAAAAAGGAAACTAAACAAAGCAACAAATCTGAGCACAGCACAGAGAATGACTAGGTTCCTTTACGGGCTCCTTACCATAGCTTCATGTCATGTTGTGCTTTTCTAGCCTGGGATGTAATGACTGCCAAATGACAAATTGTTCTTAACAACTATTCCCAGTGCCTGCTCTTGGAGCCCCGCAGCTCTGGGCAAGGCAGGCTGGGTGGTTTCTCCTGGAGACACTGGAGCCCACCCTCTATGGCCTGTCCTCCAGACCAGAAGAGTTGTGGCTCTCACTTGAAAAACATGAAACCACCCTTATTGCATGACGGGTCTGCTTCCAGACACAACCCGAAACACACCATTGTCACCAACAGAACGTAAGCCCTCTTTTGGCCATCTGCACACCAGCAGACAAATGAAGGGGAAACCTATGTTTTCTCCTTCTGCTTCTAGTCCTGGTTATTCCCTGAGGTTTAAGGTCTATGCACTCCTCTAGTTGCTGGGGCTCAGCATGTCCCCCAGCTTCCACCACCTCTTCGAAGACACTGCTGCTCTCATTATCATAGAAACAATCATAGAATCACAGAATGGTTTGGGTTGGAAGGGACATTAAAGCCCACCCAGCGCCACCTCGTGCCCTGGGCAGGGACACCTCCCACCACACCAGGCTGCTCCAAACCCCCTCTAACCTTGCCTTGAACCCCTGCAGGGATGGGGCAGCCACAGCTTCTCTGGGCAACCTGGGCCAGGCTCTCACCACCCTCACACCAAACAAGTTCTTCCTCACATCTCAGCTCCATCTCCCTTATTTCAGTTTGAAAGTGTTTCCCCTTGTCCTACCATGCCATGCTCTGACAAAGAGTCCCTTCCCATATCTCCTGTAGGTCACCATTAGGTACTGGAAGGATGCCAATCTGCTACGGGAGCTCAAACTCAAGGTCTCAGTTCAGATGAACCAAAATCACAAAGATCTACCATCTAATCTGATTCTGGCCTAGGTTGGCTCAATGGGTTGAGCCAACGACCACAAGCAGCTGTGCCAGCAGACCAGACAGACCCTTCCCTCCTGCTCAGAGTGTTGATGGGTACAACATCCCTGGAGGGACAGAGGGAGGCAGAAGAGGATGTATAGGAAGAGCTTTAGTGGGTCGGCTCCTCTCAAAGGTTGTCAGAGGATACAGAGGCTACAAGGAAGACTTGGTGGTTACTCACTGCTCCATCTCATCCCTCCTCACACCTCTCCCCAACGTGGGGCAAAAATCCATTTATCTTCTCACCCAGATGGAGGGGCAGGTCCTGGATGAGCTCAAACCCTACCTGGTCCCGAGAGTCCCAGTTGGGCTGGGATGTGCTGAAGCTGCACCCTGGTGAATGGCACAGCGTGGGAGGGGGAGACGGAAGGGGGGAGCAAAGGGAGGAGGGAGGGGAAGCGCTTCTTAATTTAGAAAGTAATAATGCAGCTTAATTGTACCAGCAGCTGGCAGTGCTAGGCAGAGTGAGGTGAGGCCTAATTATTGCTCTTGGCAGCTGCCTACTCTGCTGAGCATGTCGATGGGAGAAGAAGACTCCTTCCAGACAGGTTGGGAGAGGGCAGGGGGAAGGGTGCTATCCTGACACCCGCTGAGGGGGCTGAGCATGGAGGGGGGGGGCACATGTTGCTCAAGAGCATCAGGTGGGACTTCAGCCTCCCTCCAAATAGAAGGGTGAGCAAGGAGACAGCTCTCCAACCTGCTCCTGAAGGGAGCAGGGAGGGGAAGGCATGAAAAGAAAGGTGTATCTGTGTATGGAGACCACTCCAAAGCCTGTGAGAAGGGTGAGGAATGGGTGAGGAGGTGAGACCTGCCAGCCACAGCCAATTTGAGATTTCTGACCTTCCTGCAGTCAGCTTCTCCTCCCAGCAGCTCATGATTCCAGCTCCAGAGGTGTTCAGGTTACCTTCTGGCTGCTGAGAGCCCCTGATGGGACATGACCTTGGGGACGGACTTCTGTTAAGCAAAGACTAATGCATAGTTTAATACATGCAGTTCTACCTCCCTTTCTGCTTTTATCCTCTTCCAACACCAATCAGGGGGAAGGGCAAATGTGACTGGGATGGTTTTTATTTCTGTAAGAACCGAGCTGGATTTTCATTAGCACTAAGATCTCTTTCTACCATATAGGTTATGGAGAAGGTCCTGAAAACAAGGCGAAAATAATTTACATCTGCTTTAAAACTCCTTCACACTGTCAGAGGGATGTGAAAGAGTTTCCACATAACTGCAAAGAAACCCCTTCATTCTCCCATTTCTCAGCTCGCCACCACGCAATGATGCTGAAATTGTTGATTAGCTGACATCCAACACTTAAATGCTACAAGCCTTTATTATTTATTTCTTGGGCAGAGAATTACCACTATGTGTTATTTTTATTTTACGGATCCAGCTTCTGAAACTACTTAAAAAGCTTTCGATCAAAGATGTACAGTGGTGCTGACAGAACACAGAAGAGTTTTCGCTGGGGAAAGCCATCATTAATTATCAGACTGTAAGTAGCACTGATAGTGCAAGCATTTGATTTTGATTTAATGTCTAAATAAGCTCGCTTACAATGGCAAAGTGCTTCTTGTTTAATTGAAAAGCACTAAGTTTTCTATCTCCCCTTCTTGTTTCTCATTCTGGCCACGATCCAGGTGTAGAAATAGAAAGGAACATGAACAGAATGCAAAAAGTCAGTGTGAAAACGCATCTGAGCCACAGGAGCCCGCTGAGCCTTCTGCCAACACCACTGCTGATTTGTCTGGACCATCTTGTCTCTTCAAGGCTGCCCTTGCCCTTCAGCCCTCTTGCCATCCTAGCCCAGTGCCCTTCTGTCTGTACGTTGTCCGTCCGTCCGTCGTCCGTCCATCCATCCATCCATCCATCCATCCATCCATCCATCCATCCATCCATCCATCCATCCCACCCTATCTCCCCTTTCTTCTTCCTTATCTCCCTTTTCACTTTCTGAAATCATGTCACTAAGGGTCCCCTCCCAAAAGGGAGTTTTCACCTTGAAAAAGATCTTTGGTCAAAGACAACTATGTTGCTGTAGAAGAGAGCTGAGACATTGTCTTGGCAAGAGGAGAGCGGAAGGACAGGAGAGGACAGGAGAGGGGAGGGGAGAGGCTTTCATAGAATCACAGAATGGTTTGGGTTGGAAGGGACCTCAAAGCCCACCCAGTGCCACCCCCTTCCCTGGGCAGGGACACCTCCCACCACACCAGCTTGCTCCAAGCCCCCTCCAACCTGCCCTTCAACCCCTCCAGGGATGGGGCAGCCACAGCTTCTCTGGCCAACCTGGGCCAGGTCTCACCACCGGAGAGGTGAGGAGTTCCTGTCCTCTGCCTGTGGCTGGCAGTCCCCGATGCTCAGGCCCACGCAGTGTGCTCCAGCCACCAGAGACTGGTTTGTACGGGGAGCTCGCTGTACTCAATTATTTATCTCATTCCTTTCATGGACAAATCTCCTGTCCGTGGACAAATCTCCACAGACAAATCTCACTCTGCCTGTTCAGGCAGATAAACATCTGTCTGCAGTTTCAGAGCCAGCCCAGATGATGCCAGGTAGCGCAGGGTGGGAGTTATGATGTCCATGCCCATGCTCAGACATCGCAAAAGCCAAACTCCAAATGGAGGTGACAGTTTCATGAGAAGTGGGGAACTGTCATGACAGCTCTTCTCCACTGCCCAAATGGCATGCTCATAAATGATTTTCTACTTCAGGTGCCTTCTACAAGTGTTAATGAACTAACCCTCCTGATAGCTCTCTAGAGGAAGGGTGCTGTGCGTGGGGGAGAAGGGGAAGCCACAGCTTGTCTGAACTCCCAGGAAGAGTCTCCATCAGAGCAGGTCCCCAGGCAGCAGAGCTGCAAGCATCTCCCTCTGCTTGGAGGCTGATGTGTGAGTGCTGCGCTGTGCTTGCACATGTGGGTGTTTGTTCACGTGTGAAATAGAATCATAGAATTGTTTGTGTTGGAAGGGACCTTAAAGACCATCCAGTGCCACCCCCTGCCCTGGGCAGGGACACCTCCCATCACACCAGGTTGCTCCAAGCCCCCTCCAACCTGCCCTTGAACCCCTCCAGGGATGGGGCAGCCACAGCTTTCCGGGGCAACCTGGGCCAGCCTCTCACCACCCTCAGAATGAATTTTTTTTCCTGAGATCCAACCTAAATCTCTCCTCTTCCAGTTTGAAGCCATTACCCCTCATCCTGTCACTACATGCCCTTGTATAAAGTCCCTCTCCAGCTTTCTTAAAGTCTCCATGGCTCAAACAGCTGACAACTGTTAGTGCATTGCTACTTGAAAGAGCAAGGATTAGAAGAAAAACACATTTCTTCCATTTTTAAATGAACTTAGTACGTAAGAAAGGTAAACTGAGGCATGGATCCATCACATTAGGATCTTAAAGCCTGAAGTGAGCGTCAGAGCATGAAGGCTGAAATCAAGTGGCACATACCAGACAGCTCCATCCAGCCGCAGCCTAATGTCTTTGCTAAATGACTTTAAACCTAATGACATGTGACATGCAAAGATCAGGCTGCTCAGTATTGCAGGAAAAACAGCGATAATGATCGCTTATGAAAAACAAACCTCAGAAGGACCCAGTGCAAATAAGACTTTGGATGGGAAGGAACGCAAGAGCGGAGCGAATTTGAAACCTTGTCAACTCATAAACGCTGGACCAGCTCTTTAGGAAGAGATAATAGTGCCGGTGTGTCTAGACAGAGGTTGTGCTGACTGAAGAAAACAAGATTTAGACACTGAAAAAGTTATCATTTCAAGATGAAACTACAGATTCATATCTCAGCTCTCATTTTCCTCTTGGTGTATGATGGTGGACATCTGACATGCAGCAAAGCTGCAAACTTCTGCAGGCCCTGGAAAGCAATTTCCTTAATAAAACAGTGTTAGTGTGACTTCTTAATTAAAAAAGCCCTGAGTTTTGACAACGACTGCCCAATTCCTTCCTCTAAAGCCATCTAGATGGCAAGGTGGAAATCCAAGTGCAGCCAAAAGCCTCTGCAGTGATGGGTAAAGAACTGGGGAGAGTGGTGAGCACTCATCTGAACGGACACCATCCTGGCACACTCGAGCACCTCAACCAGAAAGGAAAGAAGTGGCTCTTTTCAAACACGTGTGAGATGTTGAGATGGACCTGGAGCACTCAAGGATGGAAGATTTTTGACAGTTTACAGATTACATACCCAGAAGTCATACAGAGACTCGCAGGCAAAACCAGGGCCAGAAAGGCAGAGCCCCAGGCTCCCTGCTAGTCACCTTCATGGGACGTGGTTGCTCTGCCAATGAGTCGAACATCACATCAGCACTGAGGAGCAGAGAGGCTGCTAATGGCACTCCGCAAAGCAGCTTTGGAAGCCAGGGCTGATGCTGGCTCCTGCAATCCTGCTTGCTCATCACTCTGTCACCGGCTATTTATTGATTGGGGTGGGGAGCTGTAACCATCTGCCATAAACCCCTTTTTCTCCTGGCAATAGGAAACGGGCATCCATCACGACAGCGCTGCATCTCCTGCGAGAACAGAAACGTACCCGAGCTGGGTGGGAGCGGTGGTCCCCAGGCCAGGGCAAGCGAGGAGTGGGCAAGTGTGGAGCAAGAGAAGCCAGGAGACAGAGAGTGAATGGCAACCAGAGCAGATCCTGTGGCTGGTGTCGCATCCGCCTCACGCTTGTGGGGTTATTCACTGTAAGCCTATTAAAGCAAGACCTAATTCAGAAGGGTGAGTGAAAGCTGGATCAGCCCTTTCTACTCCAACACAAGAGACAGCACTGGGGCTGGATGCAGATGAGATGTTAGGAAGTGTGAGAGAGGAGGGCCCATTTTCTCCCCCATGTTCGGGAGTGCTGGGGAGGGAGAAGGTTTGCAGAGCTTCTCTCCCCTTCCTGGCACCGCTCTTCCACTGCAAGGGCAGGATTTGTCCTTCAGCATTGGAGAAAGCAAAGACCTGTTTAAATAATAGGTTTCAAGGCTCTTTGGTAATGCTGCAAAATTTAAAATAGGAAAGAAAAGATTCTGTTTAACCTTTTTTTTTTTTTTCAAAAAACTTTTTCCTTTGGAAAATTGGAGGGAAAAAAAAAGTAATTGCAGACCCAAGGGAAAGTTTTACTTCCAGCTTAAGCATCTTCAAAAGCAATCATAAAAATAATGGTGAATTCTAAGCAAGACTGCTTCAAACTGGAAAATGTAAAAGTTCCATTTTAGCACTTTCTGAGGGGCCACATCTAACCCTTCCCGAGCCCAGCCAGCAAGTGCACGCTACTTAGCAGAAGAGGACTAAGTTTGCTCAAGATTTCAATCAGGCACTCAGTGTTTTGCAGTGGGAAAAAAGGTTTTCCTCCATCAAATCACAGCAGAACTACCTGTCATCTCCCCAAACGCGCAGTGGATGTGCCCGTGGTGTAGGACTCTGCCTCCACCACATGTCAAGAGAGGTGTCTGATCTTACTTATGGGTGATGGAGATCAAGCGCGCCTCTTCCAGCTACACTCTCTGAGCTGCCACCACCTCCTTTCCCCATGGGACGGGGGTGATTTTGTGCTCAGCCGTTAACAGGGAGGACTCAGGCAGCTTTTCTGGGGCATCTGCCTCCTCCTTAATGTAATGTAAAACACAGTGTCATTATTTTCATTTAATAAAGTGGAACAAACTTAAGATGCTTAAACGTTGATTAAAGGCTTTGATCTCTGAAAGTGCGATTAGTGTCCTTCTGTCGAGGAAAATCACTTTGAGAAATGTATATGCTGATTCCGCATAATTCCCCCCATTAATTCTGTGTCAGATATTGTGTTTGCTGGAAGCACATGACAAGACTTTTCTTCTCCCTTTTTTTCCCCTCCTGAACTGTTCTTCACCCAGCATTTTTGGGTGGCTTGTCCCAGCCCTGCTCTTCCTCCCCTTGTCCTAGCCCTCTTGTTCAGAGATGGGGATGGAATCATAGAATCATAGAATTGTTTGTGTTGGAAAGGACCTTAAAGACCACCCAGTGCCACCCCCTGCCCTGGGCAGGGACACCTCCCACCACACCACGTTGCTCCAAGCCCCCTCCAACCTGCCCTTGAACCCCTCCAGGGATGGGGCAGCCACAGCTTTCCGGGGCAACCTGGGCCAGGCTCACACCACACTCATAGTCAAGAATTTCATCCCAATATTTCAACTAAATCTCCTCTCTTTCAGTGTCAAACCCTTCCTCCTCCTCTGGCTCCCTTCCCTGATCCAGAGTCCCTCCTCAGCTTTCCTGGGGACTGGAAGGGGCTCTAAGATCTCCCCGGAGCCTTCTCTTCTCCAGGCTGAACTTCCCCAACTCTCTCAGTCCCCCCCTCCCAGGAGAGGGGCTCCAGCCCTTCCAGCATCTCTGTGGGGCTCCAGCCCTTCCAGCATCTCCGTGGCCTCCTCTAGCCCCTCTCCAACAGGTCTATGTCCTTCACATCCTCCAGAGCTGGACAGGAGGTGACAATCAAAACCCCTGGCTGTGATGTGGAGAGCTGAGCTCAACAGCATGTAACAGCCCAGGGGCTGCAATAACTCCTCTGTAGCCTCCTAAAAATCAAGGGAGACCAAGCAAAAAGCATTTTTTCAGGTCTGGGGTGTTGTCCTGACTGTGATGCAAAGCCAACACTCTGTGCCTCAGTTTCCCCACCTGCACAGCAAATGTGGTGCTGCTGCTCTGCACCACTATCTGCGATCAATGGACCAGCCATGGCTGAGGACAGCACAGTTGTTCCACCCTCACGCAGCTGGGATGTCCACGTGTCTCCACCACTGTCCTTGGAACATGCAACATCACAGAGTGGGAAGAAAAACCAAAACCAGTGAGTGGTTACACCAGCATTTCCGTTGTGCACATTAGGACCTGCACTGGACACAAGACAACTCCACAAACTACTCTTGCTCCCAGACACAGTTTCCAGTTTGCTGGAAGCTCCAGTTCGTTCCAGCACCAGTGTCTCTCTGCACAGGGTTTGGTGGGCTCCCAGACCTGCCCAGGAGAGTGGTCACTGCCTCATGGAGGCATGAACTAAGACGGTTGTGAGCAAACAGCACAACCACAAAATCTGGGCAGCAGCCCCAGGAGCAGCAGTTCCCTTGGGATTTACTTTTTGGGGAGGAAGGCGAAGCTTTGATACATACCACAGCCTTATTTATCCAGGAGACAGGTAACTACAGACCTAAACCCACCTGAAACAGCCCCAGATCAGACCTCCAAGGTCTGACCCAGCTCATCTTTTGGATTCTGGGGTTTTGGGGCATTTTCACCCAGTTAAAACATTTGCATTTGGGATCCAAACAGCTTCATTTTCATTTCCTAAGTAAAAACCAAATTGAATAAAACATGCACAAACCCCTGTCCTTACACGTCTGACAAAAGATAAAAATGAAATGAATTCAAGGATTTATATCACTGCAGCAAGCGCTCTGTTCCACAGCGAACATCTGGGTTTATTGTTCCACATCACATAATAAAAATATATTCTCCTATTAATTTCAGATGAACATTTTAAGAGTCCTTTAACAGAAAGCAAACCCTCCACACAGCCTCTGGTGAACATGGAGTCCCGGGGCTGATACTCTTTGTGTTTTTGACAGTTCTGAAAAAAATGAGAAAATTAAACCAAAAGGGGTTTGAGGACTTCTTGGCAAATTGAAAACTATTTTGGAAAATAGAAAAAAAAATCGGCTTTGAGTTCAATAAAATAGCAGTAAATAAATAAATAGGTCCTTCTTCCCTATATTCAGCTTTGATATGATTTAACATGCTGGAAAGGAATTTCAAACTCATGGATTATTTCAATGAGTGGGGGATCTGAGGGGGAATCTGATCAATGCCCATAAATACTAAAAGGGAGGGTGTCAGGAGGACGGGGCTGGTCTTTTTTCAGTGGTGCCCAGGGACAGGACAAGAGGTAACAGGTACAAAGTACCTGATGGGAAGTTCCATCTAAGCACGAGGAGGAACTTCTTTCCTGTGAGGGTGGCAGAGTCCTGGCAGAGGCTGCCCAGAGAGGTGGAGTCTCCTTCTCTGGAGGCATTCAAACCCCACATGGACATGGTCCTGTGGAACCTGCTCTGGGTGGACCTGCTTTGGCAGGGGGGTTGAACTATATGATCTCCAGAGGTTCCTTCCAACCCTGTATCAGTCTGTTATTCTTTGAAATTTCAGAATGATCCCTGGTTTTGGGAAACCCTTGCCAGGAAGCAGAATGGCAGAGGAGGCCATTCCCACCTGCATCATGCAGAACACGGGCAAAACCAACACCATGGGAACCAAAAATGTTCCCATATCACCAAATATGCATTTTTCTCTCCTTAAAAAAGTTCCAGCTGAAAAATATCCCCATTTGCCCTGAGCTGGCCACTTGCTCACTGGCAGTGCCTTGCCCGTGGCGAGAGGGGACCGTTCTCCATGCGAAGGCGTCGCGGGAAAGCGCCCAAAGCCAAGAAAAGCACAAGAAAGGAGGGGAAGGTACACGGTGACCTCCACGCTCTGCTCATCAGAACAATGTCTGCAAACTTCTCTAGAGGAACAACGTCCAAGTACATAAAACATCTCTGCCTGGGCTGACAAATACACCTTTCTTTGTGTCTTTTCGCTGTTCTTACGAGACTAATGAGAAAATTTTCCTGTGATTGCCTCACTTACACGTGCTCGCTCGCTCTCCCTCTGCGCTGAGTAGCTAACGGTAGGAAGATTTAATAGCGTGATATCACTTTAATGCAAAGAGCATAAATAAAGCTCTTATAACTCTGTAATTACGTCTGCATTGCACCTATTAACCATTCATCTGCACGCAAGGCTCTGCACAGTGACAGGGTGATTTCAAAGGTTTTTCCACACTCCAGGCTAAAATCTTGGGGGAAAAAGGAGTGGAGAGAGAGGGAGGTTTGAAACTCTGCACTTCTCTTGGGTATTGAGTGCGTAATCCAGAAATAATCCTGAGGTCGTGATGCTCCACTTAAAACCACCCAGTGTCTGGCATTTTTTTCTAGGAAATAAGAAATCCCATCTATTCCCACTGTTCATGCCATCACTTGGTACACGAGACCCATCTCTCAGATGCCAAAGCTCGGGCAATGCCGTAGATCAGCGTCGGGTGCGGGGAGCTCGGCCAGAAACATCCAGTCTGCAGCAGTGATTTGAGCTTGATAACAATCTCCACGTCTTCACTGAGGCAAAATAAGTCACTTAAAGTCACTTAAAGCAAATAAAAGCAGAGTGTACTCGATCAGTTTAACTCTGTGAGCATTCAAGAGTACAAGCACTCCTGGTCCCCGCTGCCCCCAGCACATCATGTAGATCAGATAGAGCCATGATAACAGGCAGGGGGGTGCTAAAACCTATTCCTGAAGTGTCTTTGTTGTTAAAGCTGAGCAGGGGAATGGTGTTTTGTTTGCCCAGAGGTCTCAATTTTCACACTGGTTTCATTCGGTGTCAGAGAGAAAGCAAACCCCAAAATGCTGACGTTCTGGCTGCAGTGTGTCGGGCCTTAGAGCTGACTTTGGGTGATGTAATATGTTATCACTTGCCAGGCAAAAATAATCATTCAAAACGAAAAGCGGAGTAGAAAAGAGAAAGTGAGATGTTGTATGTAAAAATACCAGCATTTTGGCTTTTCCTGAACTTTGCTCCACTTCTCCGCAACGACAAAATTCTACGGAAAACAGGGTAAATCTGGAAAACATTTTCATGTCAACAAGTGCTAAGTGGAGATGATCTGTCAGAGTTCCTCTGAGCCAGCTCTGTAGGTTTATTACATCTAAAGGTTGTTAAGGCTTGAATATGAACCACGATCCTGCTAGCAAAGGGGGAACACAACCTCTGGTCTTTTGGGATAATTACCCTACGTAATGCGGAGTATGATGGAAAACTCTCTTTCACAGCTCCCTTCAGCAGGGAAAAGGCTCCTCATGATGCTGGGAGGTTTCTGCGATGCACCAGCTGTTCCCATCCACCGCTGCCGCAGGAAATTCAGAGTGTAGTTAAGAAGGAGAGGCTGTCAGTGATTTGCATAGCACAAGAGCTTATAACCCGGAGGATAATTCTGCCAATTCATGACACACCGTCTTCTGAAACGGCTTTTCAACTCTCTTACCGACGTGCAAAATGCTCCGCTGCTTCCCCCGGCTCCTTCTCTGTGCCCTGGCACCGCAGCACCCTCCTCACCGTGCCCGTCCCCATCTGCAGCAAGGCGAGGTTTAAGGGTGAACCTCCGTGTATGTAGGATTTCTGACCAGTTCTAAAGTCTTAAGAACTAGTTAAACTACTGGAAATTAGGATAACCCCACAGGCTTCACTAAAAGGAAAAGAGAAACCGGCTTGAGGGATGAAAACAGAGATGCACTGATGGGAGATACAGATGGCGATGTTTATCATTTTCATTTTAAAACCTTGAATTTGAAAGGGTAAGCAAAGCTAATGAGAGTAAAACCCACACTGAAGCTGCAGCAAACACTGAATTACACCAAAGGTTGTGCTGATTAGTAAACAATTAGGACCAATGTTCTATCTTAGCTAGTGCCACTGAAGCTAGATGCGGCTAATTTCCAGCACCAGAAAGAGGGGAGATGGAAAAAAATGGGATTCTAAGCACACAGCCAACAAAATTAAACCAAGAATTAATTTCATCCATTATAACTGATTGTTGTAAATTAAAACTAGAAGAAAATAATTGGTAGCATGTAGCTTTTAGCGTTTGATACAGATTAGGGGAATTAGATTTTTTTATTAGGAACACTAAACTCATCTGCCACGCTCTTGTGTCTTTAGCAATATGCATCATGTCTGATTACAGCACACAGCCCGGTGTCACAGTGGGGTTTGTAGCCACGAGAATTTGCTCCATTAAGACCAAAATCCTCAGTCATTCCTGTGATCTACATGGCTGAGCTGGGTTTTGAGTGAGTTCCCCGGCGAGCACGACGAGAGAGGTGTTCTCTGTTCCTGTGGCAACTGCAGAGCAGTTTCCTTATTTCAGCTCTGCTCGCTCCAGGCTGGGGCCAACAAGACAATAGCTCCACTGCTGGAGATGTTAAGCATCTCCAAGAATGATCCAACATCCAGGAAAACAATTTCCTTTTGCCTCGAGAGAAGGGAGAGCTTCTTGAACCGTATTATCTGCAGCGGGGACTCTGGCAAGTTGGGATCATCACGCTGGTCTGCTTCAGTTGCTTCTGCTTGGTACCACACAGCAGCTCCAGAAGACCTTAGCTTGTGAGCTAAGGGTTTGGTGGTGAATCTATTCTGTTGATCCAGGTTCCCTTTGCAACAATCCTTTGGGTTTGATTCCTCCCTTGTTAATTTAGTATAGGCTTTAAGCGGTGTGAGTGATGCTGGGGTAGAGTGGTTCCACGCAACACTGGCAATGCCTTCTTAGAATCATAGAATTGTCCAGGTTGGAAGGGACCTTTAAGATCACCTAGTTCAACCACCAACCTAAGTGATAAAAACTATCACTAAACCACGTCTCTAAGCTCTATGTCAACCTAGCTTTTAAATATCTCCAGGGATGGTGCCTCAACCCCTTCCCTGGGCAGCCCAGTCCAACAACACCTTCAGTGTAAAATTTTTTCCTAATCTCCAATCTGAACCTCCCCTGGTGCAACTTGAGGCCATTTCCTCTTGTCCCATCACTTGTTCCTTGGGAGAAGAGACCCCCCTCCCCCTGGCTACACCCTCCTTTCAGGGGGTTGGAGAGAGCCAGAAGGTCTCCCTTCAGCCTCCTTTTCTCCAGGCTGAACACCCCCAGCTCCGTCAGCTGCTCCTCACCAGACTTGTGCTCCAGACCCCTCACCAGATCCGTTGCCCTTCTCTGGACCCACTCCAGCCCCTCAATGACTTTTTTTTGTGGGAAGGGGCCCAAAACTGGACACAGCCCTTGAGGTGGGGCCTCACCAGTGCCCAGTACAGGGGAACAATCACCTCCTGAGTCCTCTTCCCCACGCTGTTTCTGATCC
>JAOTQQ010000009.1:5515772-5556081 GCA_026546715.1 Gallinago undulata
TCCCTCAGCCTCTCCTCACCAGACTTGTGCTCCAGACCCCTCACCAGCTCCATTGCCCTTCTCTGGACCCGCTCCAGCCCCTCAATGTCTTTTTTTGTGGTAACGGGCATAAAATTGGACCCAGCCCTTGAGTTGGGGCCTCACCAGTGCCCAGGAAAGGGGGAGGATCACCTCCGGAGTCCTTCTCAGCACACTGTTCCTGATACAGGCCAGGATGCTGGTGGCCTTCTTGGTCACCTGGGCACACTGCTGGCTCCTGTTCAGCCGACAGTCGATCAACAACCCCAGGTCCTTTTCTGCCAGGCAGCTCCAGTCGCTCTGTCTCCAAGCCACTCTTCACCCTTTTGGGGCTGCTGCTCAGCCTGCTCTGCTCCTTTCCTGCTCTGGATCAGTGGTGGCTGTAGAGAAGTCAGGGTTGGTCCCATGAACATTGATGCTGCATCTTGAGAAATCAGGACTGGCAAAGCGGCGCTTGGCGGGAGTGCAGAACTGGTCTCCAGGCTGCATTTTCTGTGCTTCTATCTGCAATCCTTTATATTCTACAGGTATCTAAAAATTCAGAGAATGAAGCTGTCACCCTAATATCACAGAGGACAGAGGCTCAGGGGTTAAACTTTCTTCTTCTTCTCTATCTGAAGATATTTTCTTACAAGGTGAAAAGCATTAGAAAGACCCGGCTTTGTGCTGTAGCAGATTTTTAGAGAGTGGCAGGAAATTAAGTTATATGCTAGCTGTTCTGTTTTTCTGAGAGGTTATTTTTATGCATTTATTTAATTAATTCCTTTGGCTTATATAAGGGTAATATGATTTTGCGTGTCTGCAGCGCTCCCTTTCTCGGGAAACGCGAGCGCCCATTTTGCAGAAGCAGAAATAGTCCCTCGCAGCTGCCCCCGTGCCCGGAGAGAGCAGCCACCCAACACCACGCAAGAGCCTGTGGTTCTTTCCCAAGACCGTAAGTAAAGGCCACCCCTAATTAAAACTGCAGGGAAGACTGCAGAGAGCTGAACTGAGACTATTCTGGTCGGAAATGTGCCACAACACTGAGTTTCACACCCTTGCTGTTTCCTTGCGGAGGATGCTCTGGGATGCTGGGTGGGTGTGGGAGTTCGAGGAGCCTGTTTCCCACCGTTCCGGAGAAGCAGCACCTTTAGGAAGGCAAAATCCTTCTCATCATGCCTGGGCTGCCACCAGCGGGAGCCGACGGAGAGGGAGGAGTGCCACCTACTGAATCATCAACACTTGGCTTGCTTTGAACGTCTCTGCGCAAACTAAAATAGAAACTTCTTGTTTTGTAGTTGGAAATATAAAGGAATGGAAAAAAAAACAAAAAAAACAAAACTGGGGGGAGGTGGGGAAAGAAGCAACCTAAAAAAAGGAATTTGCTGAATGGCATTTTGTGCCAGCATCGTGTTTATAAATAGCCGAAGTGACACTGCTCTTTTGCAAGATGAATTTCTGAATATTTCTGATCAGCAAAGAGTTCAAGCTGCAAATAACAATAAATGGGGGAAAATGTATATAAATAAAAGGCATTAAAAACCCTTTCTGTGTGGGATCATCATCACATCTTGAAGCTTACATCAAAGGGACTCAATTAGCAGACACATTTTCTAATTACATGTTCTAATTTACAACAAATCTGGGTTTCTAATGAAGCCTTGATTATTGGTCCAGATGGTAAGGATCGGACCTTCCATTCTGCAGCATAAGAAGCATCCTGGAAGTGCCAGGAAGACCACTTGATGCTCAAGAAACAGCTTCATCTCCTTGTTTGCCCAAACACCTTCCTTTTCTCCAGTTCCCAAGGAATTTCTCCAGATTTCCCCTTTGCCCAAATGTACCTGAGCGAGCAACTGGTGAAAGCAGGTGCAGATAATTGCTACTGTAAAATGAAACGGCATCTCAGCCACCTCCCTGGCCAGTCAATCCATCGACTATTAATATTTTACCTCTATAATCTTGATTTGCACATGCAGAGAGAGGAAATAGTACTTTTTTTTAGTAATACAACCCACAGGCAGTCACCCAGGCGTTATTTTTAATTACAGAAATTGTTCCCTGTAAACTTCCCACGAGTATTACTTGTAGTTTTTAGTATTAATCACTCCAAATGAAATGAACACAGTGCCGTAGGGTTTATTTCCTCGCTGGCGGCAGGGACACGGTTCAGAAGGAAGCAAAAAGCCTTTCTCAGGAGGAAACAACTGGGGAACCAGCACCAAGCCCAGCAACACCAAGATCTGACCCGAATCTCCGAAAGCAGAGATGGAGAGGGAGCGGAGAAAGAGAAGCAAAACTACAAACTGTGCTTTTTTTTCCCCCATTTCATGCCATGGCCATCTCATTCCACACCATAGACCTGTGTTGAGAAGCAGGGCAGCAGCTGCCACGTGCTCTGGTCCCGGCTGTAAGAAACTCCTTGCCATGGCTGTGGCACCAGCAGGAAACCCTCGTTTTCCCAGCTGAGCTGATAAAAGCAGGGATGAACAACTCCTGGCTAAAGATACCATCCCTCTTCCTCTCTGCAATTTCAATACCCCGTGGATTCAACTGCTGTGCCATCTGCATGCCCCTAAGCAGGATCAGGGCACTGTTGCCGCCTTCTAAATCCTTCTAAGAGACTGTCTCTGCCCTGAAGATCTTTCAGTCTGAACAGACAAGACAAAGTGCTGGAGAAAGAGAGAACCGAGGCCTGGAGAGAGCACAGACAACCTGGCTGTTTGTGCCAACAGCAAGAAAATCTATTTCCCTCCCATCCTGATGCAAAGAAAAGAAAATCTTTCCTTGCAGGGCTCTTTTCTTCCTTTCTTTTTCTCTAAGCTGCTGTTATGGTACTAACCGAGCCTTGCTCCATTCCTCATGGCTCAACAGCTATATGCTATCTTGGATCTCACTTTTGAATCCCATTATCTTTTAAACCTGCTAAATCAAAAAATCATCTCACAGCTCAACCTCCCCAGCACATCCTCGGGGTTTGCAGACCCATTTCAGGTCTCTGTCCCCACTGCTGCCCCTGTGCTTCCCCTGCTCTCGGTTCACAGCCAGGACCAAGCTCCTCAGACCTCCGGGGCTCTTCCCAAAATACCATTATTGTAGCTGTGTATAGTTTGTTTGTTTGTTTGTTTTTTAAATACTCTACAGACCTGTGGCAAAACCCCAAAGGAACAGACTGTATTGACAGAAGAGCCACATGTGTATTTACAGATAAGTCCAAGAGCTCTGGATTGAGACAAAAGTGAAAAAAACCCAACCCATAAGACCCTTATTCTGATGTCCTGACCACTCCAAGGAGCCTTTTTGGCTTCTGCCACTGTCTTTTAATAATACGGTCCTAAAAAGCAGAGAAATCTGGGATGAACTTGAACAGAATTAAAGTGGAAGTGAGAAATACCTGAGCATATATTTTGCTGTTGAATTGCATTTTCTCGTATTGCTGCAGTCCTACGCACAAACAGACAACTTATTCTAAAGGAACATGTTGTCTAATATTGCTGCCTGGCTTGAAAACAGCTCCGAGGGAAATTCCTCTCCAGCGTCAGACCTAGTTGGACTAAGCTAATAATAATAATACTAAAAAAATGTCAGCGTAGGATTAATTTTAAATTCCAGCAGCCAGTCTAACGCGGTCAGCAGGACTCCGATCCTGTCGTTTCTCATTCCCCTCTAGGACAGGATGTATTTTGGAGGTAGGTGGATCTGGCTGAGCTTGTTTCTTTTTCCAGTCTATAAAGGGCTCTGGTGAGATACTTAACTTCTGGAAGGCTGCAGTTAAGTAGGATGAAGTGCCTGCTGCATAAAGCTTCAGAAAATAAAGGTCAAGTAAAAAGAACCTGCAAATGTTGTTGAGCATTGTGATTTTGAAACAAATCCCAGGACTTCCTAGAACCTTGGTTTAACTTTTGCAAGCTGGATGACATTTCTGTGCCTTTGCCAGCAAGGTATTTCCCGTGACCTCGCAATTTTTCCCTCTTCTCCCATCACCTGAAATCCAAGCTCTGTTCAGTGAGCCAGTGCCACAGTTTGCGCTGCCGGCCAGATTGAGAGTTCTGCCTCTCTGGAAATGAAGAAATTATTGAAGGACCACTGATTGGAAATCCTAAAAGCCCTCAGTGGATTAAAGAAAATTAATGGAGAGAGAAGAGATCGGACACTCACTTGCATTAATGCAGTAGCCGAGTTCTCTAAGTAGCTGGGCTGCCTCCTCTTAAACATGGTGTAGTAGCTTTTAGAGATAATTTTGATTTATTTATTTATTTATTGTTTTACAGATAATTATTACTATTTAAAGATAAAAGACTCTAAAGAAAAAGCGATATTAGCACAGGATAAGAGCAACCAATTAGATGGATGCCCAACACACTCCCACCTGTCCCAGCGTGACTGAGATCAGTTTGAGAACTCTCCCCTTGCCAGGAGATTTCAGAGAGCAGAAAGCTCTGGCTCAGGATGTGCACCAAGGTCTGTCCTCACCTCTTTTAGCAGAAAAGGCAGAGCCAGTGTGATAGACCAGTGAGAACAAGTGGTGGAACTGGGCATGGTGGGACCACCCAGGGCACAGCTGGAACATGGCAGGACCACTGGATGGACTGCAGGGTTGCAGATGTTGTCCTGCTCCCCTTCCAGATGGGATCTGGAGCCTGGCCTGAGCCCAAACAGAGTGATTAAGTACCGCTGACAAAAGAAACCCCATGTACAGTATTGAACTTTATTTATTATCCTAATTGGTTTCTATGCTAAGATGGAGTCACTGCTGGGAAATGCATCTCCGAGCAGGATCCAGGTCACCCCAAGATGTAAAATTAGTATTCACAAATACAGCAGAAAAATGCACCTTGCAGTAATTTCCAGGCAGGTTTACAGCTGGTGAGAGGTGGAGAGCAGAAGCAGAGACAAGCAGAAGGGAGGACAGAAGGAGAATGCAGGCAGGGAGGACAGGAGAAGAGGGTCAGATGGTGGGTCCTGTCTCTGACTCTTTCCCTCCTGTGGCTGGGTTTCTTTTCCCACCCTTTCCCAGTCCTCTGAAACCATAAGGTTTTGGATTTCTTTGTGTTCTGTGCCTGGGCAGCAGCTGCCCTGATTAGGGACTGAACCAGTCAAGGAGCTCCAGATGGGATATCAAGATGGGACAGTCTGAGGAAGAGGATGGGTGCGTGGGTGAGAGCGCAGCTGGTCCTCCAGCCCCTGCAGACAGATCCCACCCACCAGGGCTTTAGCTCGCTTCTCCCTGGACTCTTCTGCCTCCGGTATTTCGGAGTAGAGGGCCAACACAAGCACTAATTAATGCCAACTGTTGGGCAGCTTTTCATCTTCCAGGAGCTGGGCCGAGAACGTAAACTAATTTTCCTTAGGTCTTTCTCCAGCTGCTGACAGGGCTTGGATTTAAACCTAGGGAATTAGATTTGAAAAGCTCCATATCTCATTAATAATCTGTCGAGCCATTAAGTGCACTCAATAGAGATTTTACCACCATTTTTTTGCCATTGCAGCAGCGAATTACACGACCTTCCTCCCAGCCCTGGGGGTAACAGTACAAGTGGCTTTTCCTGACGTTAGCTGAGGAAACAGCCCTGTGTCCCATGCCAAGGGCATCATTTAAAAAACAATTATTGGAGAGCAGATGAGAAACCTTTTTTATCTTTGGCCTTGATTGCATTTCAAAACTGATACCTTTTTCCTCCCATCGTTTCATTTACATATCAAAATAATTGCCTTCTAAATTCAGCAGATTGCTGGAGTTCTAGAGTTAATCTGCCTTTCAGAAGCTGGTCAGACTCGCTGGGTGAGACCTGGGTGTAGTGAATTCCATGATAAAGTGCAGAAATACTTCAGCAAAGCCCACTCTGAAGAAGTATCTCTGTAGAGGAGCTGGCAGTGAAATGTGGATGTCATTATTATAGGGACATGAAAATCCACAATATCGTTTTCTTTTTATCACCCCAGATCAATAGGAAAAAAAATCCCCCAAATCAAACCAGCTTTTCCCTTTATTCTGGAATGAAAGTCTATTTTGATGTGTTTCGTTTTGGTTTGTCACAGTGAAGTGAAAAGTTTGACTTTAGCTTTGCCTCTGCAACTCAGGAGACTTATGGCTCGTGGAGTTTGTATCTCCGTTTTGCAGGTCACCACGGTGATCTGTGATACTGGGGTATCAATAGTGTCCCAGAGCTGGCGAGCCAGAGGGCAGGGAGAGGTGTTAAATCCCATACAGAGAGTAATTTGGGAGTTACAGCACTGAACTTCAAACCTTTTTTACTTTGGTTTTTGTTTTTTTCCTTTTTTTTTAAATTTCTATTCTGTGAAAAAATGGAAAATGTAGAAGGACAGGGAGAGGAAGACTATGGAAGATGGATAAAGGATGTGAGAGAGTATGGGGAGACATGGACATTGGCAACACTTAATGCTTTTTTATGATTTCACAAGTTTGCCATAAACAAAAAGATTCACAAAAACTGGAGCAATCAACACAACAGCCTAAAACCCCACAAAGATTAACCTTTTGATTTCTTCTACAACAGTAGGAAAATAAATCCTTTTTGTCCGGAGTTTTGGAGTCCTTAATAAATCTTACATTTAAAAAAAAAAAAAAGAAACACACAACCAAGAACCCTCAGAAATCATGTGCTACGTCTCATTTGCCCCAATGATAGCCTGTCTCCTTGAGATCTAATGGGAAACTTAATGACCCCCGAATTTTACTCCTGCACAAAGTGCTCCTGAAGGACCTGGTAAGTGTTCAGAAATGATGAAGCTCAGGCAATCTTGGCCAAACCTCTTGACATGGATTACATTAAAGTCAGTCAGGAAAGTAGGGGTGAGGAGGCTTTGCTAACTCCAGTGACCAACACAGTTAACCCTCCTGTGTCCTGTCTGGGTTCGTTCCTTATCCTCCAACCATCAGATCCAGCCAGATGCCAGGGATTTCAGTGGTGCCCAGGGACAGGAAAAGAGGAAATGGGCACAAACTTGAATATAAGAAGTTCCACCTAAACATGAGGAGGAACTTCTTTCCTGTGAGGGTGGCAGAGCCCTGGAAGAGGCTTCCCAGGGAGGTGGTGGAGTCTCCTTCTCTGGAGACATTCAAACCCCACATGGACACGTTCTTGTGCAACCTGCTCTGGGTGGACCTGCTCTGGCAGAGGGGTTGGACTAGATGATCTCCAGAGGTCTCTTCCAACCCCATGTGATTCTGTGATTTTCCTGGTCAGGGATGGATGTTCTCCCTTCGCCCTGATGAAGTCAAGCACAGCAGTCAAGAGGCAGGGCTGAACCCAGAGGGTCGTTTGAGAAAGCAGCCAGAGATCCAAAATGTTGGTGCAATATGACAAATCCCTGCGAGACAAGAAGCTGCTGAAGTGCTCTGTGAGATCTAAAGCCCAAGGAGAAAGACAGAAGTGCTAGTGTCCAGGCACCATCACCACTAGTATCACATCAGGACAGTTACTACTCCTTCGTGGCCCAATTTATCCCTTCAATAACATGGAAATAATGTCCTCTAAGGGAGAAAGACCTTATAAAGGAGGAAAGGAAGGTCTAGGAAATCTCAATTTTTCCATAAGGTAGCACTTTCTCACCCATGGTTTCTCTCCTTAGTTTTATCCCATTCCTATTCCCTGAATCTAAGGGGAATTTGGAGGCCTGGCTTAAATACAAGTGTCAATACCACAGACACCTGGTGACAGCTCTGGTCCGAGTAGGGCCCTCCTTCCACCCATATCCTCTGGTTGCCAGATGAACTTTGAGCTGAGGATGAGCTCAAGCTTAGGCCTAACACAGACTAGAGATACATGCAATCTCTGTGTCTTTAATCCCTAAAGGAAGAAAAAGTTTGTATCTTCTAAGGGTGCTGAGGAAATACCCCTGCTCCTGTAGGGAGAAAATTACTCAGATCAACTCAAGAGAAACTTGTGAGAAATCAACCATTCTCCATCCTTCTGAACACCACAGGCTTCTGAAGTTCCGTAGTTAATAAAATCATACTGTATTGTCTTGCTTGTTCAGTAAGGTGCTGTTGTGCCCGACCTCTGTGGAATTACACGAGTCAATGATAGATCTCGCCCAGATAACAGTATCTCCCTCAGCATAAATTCGAATACAATATTTTATCTATTTTCCCTTCCAGGAAAAAAACCAAAACAGAACCAAACAAACCCAGAAGAGAGCTATGACCCATATGACAGGCCCTCGGATGGCAGCAGTTCAACTATCACACATGCACTTGCTTCTTGCTCTCTCCAGTCGTGCTTCTGTGGGACTGACAAGGAGAGGGATGACCCAAGTGACAGATTCCCTTGATAGCACAAGCTCTTGTAATAAAACGAAGAAAAGAGAAATAAATCTCTCTATTCATTTTTAAAACTGTTTCCCCTCGCTCTCCCTGAGCTGTGTGAGACAAATTGAAGCGAAGGCATGTACTCACTCAATGGGTCTTGACACCGTCCGTCAGGGCCATCTATAGTCCCACATGGTGAGGGAATCATGGAGGTGTCCACCCTCTGTCCCAGTGCTGGTTAGCTCAACCAGCAGAGCTGGTTAGCTCTGCTATGAGCCTGTGAAGTTCAACACAGAGGGCTGAACCTCATGACAGCCTCAACCAGCCAAAGCCACCGGTCATATCCTACCACCTCTGTGGCAGCTCCCACTGCAATCATCCAGCTCCTGATCGTCTCCCACAAAGCGATGAGAAGGATACTGGTCAAGGAGGAGGTGTGCAGACCACCACGCTCCAGGACCGCAAACCCAGCCATGTCCCCACCACTTACTCTTCCAGTTTATGGCCCTGGGCTAACACAGCTCTGCTGCCATCAGCACCAAGACAAAGATGGGCCATTCGCCTGCCACAGCTCAGAATAGACATCTGTGTACTTTCACCTTCTGTAAGCACATCCTAAAAGCTCCTTGATGGAGTCCCAACAATCAGAGAATAATAGAATGGTTTGGGTTGAAAGGGACCTTAAAGACCATCAAGTCCCACCACCTGCCTTGGGCAGGGACACCTCCCACTAGGCCACGTTTCTCAAAGCCCCCTCCAAACTGGCCTTGAACCCCTCCAGGGAAGGGACAATCTAGCTGGAGTGGAGTGGCATCAGAGATTTTTCACCTTAGCACAGACTTAAGAGTCTCTAATGATACCCCGTTCCCAAAGCTGCACCTTCAATGTGCAACCTACCACAAACCAAAGAGATTAACTGAGTAATGCAAAGAGAAACATCCACAATGCAGGTGGCTGTGAATGCTGTTCATGGGACCAAAGTAAAATGCTCCATAACCTCTATCACAGCCTGCTCTGCATGGAAATGTGCCCATTGTACAGCTGTGGCTGATTGGGACGCGAACCGATTTTCTTTCTCTTCCTTAACTGCTCCCTTTTAAGAGGTGGCAATAAAAGCTGAATGCAGTTTATTGCATTAATTGTCTGCTGTGGGCTAAATCAAATGCTAAATGCTTTCAGATCTCTCATTAGGAAAAAAAAAAAGTCTTCTGTGGACAGTGTAAGAACTGGCTTATCTTGTTTTTTATAACACATACATCACAACACCACACATTTTCTCAGGAAGCCACTGGTACTGCTGTCTCGTATTGGAAAAGAAACAACCACTACTCCCATGCTTTTTTTTTTTCTTTTTCCTGGTAAGCAGAGCAACACCAATAAAAGGAGGAGTGTTAAGTTGCAGAGCTGAATATAAATAGCCCCAGATAAGATTGAGGCGGTAGCTTTCCTCCCAGCTGTCACACAGCCAAGTCAATTGCATTTGAAGAACCTGTGCCTACATGTGTTATAATTTGATGGAAAATAATACTGTGACCTATTACAGACAGGAAAGCTGAAGGTCTCATAGGTCACCAAATAAATGCGAGGCAGAGCTATGGATATGATCATTTAAGACCAGAAAGTGAAAGTAATGGATGAACACTGGATTTCAATTATCCTTAGATAATTCAAATTACTTTAAATAGATAGCTGACCTACTAAAAACTGCCTGGTCTCTAGTCTCGCATTTGCTGTCCAATTCAGATAATGACTATTTGATCCCGTTCTTCTTCTTTTTTCACGGAACAGTAAAATTCTTAATAGCAGTGAAGGGTTTCTTTTTGAGCTGAACTTGCAGTAACCCGCTGTTCAACATCTCCTCACGTTAAATTCAGTTGTTACAGCACTGACATTTGCGACTCGATAAGTTAAGGTTGTATTCTCCAAGAACAAGCAGGCTTATTTATGACACGGGCTGAAGGAAACAGCTGGACATTTTGCTTCAGGACTAACTTGTGTACTCATTTTCGATCATCTCACTGGTTATTTTAAAGTTAACCTTGTGCAATCTCAAAGAAGAAGGAGGAAAAAGAAGGTTTAATTGCATGACTAATGAATACTAAGGATACAGCCACGGTCTGCACACCCGCTGTGTTACACACCATGTCTGGAGCTTAGTGTAACTACTACGTTATTACCATCATTTGTATTATGTTAAGAAACAGGAGGTCTACTCATGTAGACTCTACAGAGTCCTGCTGTGCCAGGCAAGATACCAGCGTACAACAAAAAGATCATCTGCAACCGAAAAGGCAAATGGTGGCTTTACTGTACTCAGATTCCTTGCTTGAAAATGAAACCTCTCCTCTCCTCCTGCAGCCCTGGCTCGGTGTCGGCATGGGCAGAGGGACACTTCCAGAGCCCGATGCATCCTGCCTAAATCAGACACCTCTCTGAGCACCAGGAGGCCACCGGCATCACTCCACGGCCAGATAGCAAAGCTCGAATAAGGAGGTTATAGATTAGGTGATTAACAGGTATAAGATAATTTTCCCTTTCTCTTTACGGTCTAAGGAATGTCACTGCCAACGTCAGGGCACCTCATTCATGATACATATGTACCACGTCTTCAGGCAACAAGGTGGACAAAATGATGGGGAAATGAAACATTCATGGCTAGATAGGGAGCCAAAACTACAGGTGTCTGTATTTATTCCATGTAATCTATTTGAGATGAAGTCTGGAGCACAGTTGCCCGATGTTCCTTTTGTAGTCAATGGATACAGACAGATACTTCCAGAGTGTGACTCAGCTCAGGTGATTGGCACGCTGACCCACTCTCTGGAGGTGTCCCTCAATTAAATGCCTAAAACCTCATCTGATGAACATCCATGCAGTGAACTCCTTCCTGGAGTCAGGCAGAATTCACAGGAATTTAAGTAGCTATATCTGATCTAACCAGAGGAATTAGACAGTGGAACGGAGGCCACCCATCATCTTGTTCAAACACCTGTGTCAAAGTGGTGAGGTCAATATCTTCCTCTACCTGCCCACTTCCTTCCGCTGTCTCTAGAGCTTGCTTAACTGTAGATATTCATACTGTTAATATCTCACATTAGGCGAAGTGAATCCTTGCTATGCAAGATGCTAAAATTCCAAATGAAATTCTCTAAACTCTTCACGAGTCTTGCCTAAATTCTCACAGCAGTTTAGCCTCCATCAGTAAGGTTCTTCAGATGTCACACTGTGTGCATGCCCAACACTATCAATCACAAAATCAGAACAACATCAAAACATCCCAAGATCTTCCCCGGCAGCGATGAAAGTTGGCATTCCTTCTGCCTGAGGGGTTCTCAAGGACTTGACTTTCCCTACGCAGTGTACAGTGAGCTCAGGTGCACAGTTACAACCAGGAGACCAGCCAAAACCCAACTGACCTGACTGCATTTCTCTTTCAGGTGTGGGACCCCGCAGGTCCCTGGAAGTCAGATGCAGTCCATGGGGGTCAGCAAGGGTTAGCTGTGCTGGAACCCACACTCAGAAATATTTCAGCCGCTTTGCCATGTGCTCTCCGGGCATGCAGGGAGCCCACACCTGGGCTGGAGCATCCGAGTACATTAGAAAGTTGAACATTTCAGAACAAGAAGATGGGATGCACCTGCTGATGACTCCTCCAGCTACGTCCCAGCTACATCTGCTGCTCTGGTAAATGTCCCAACAATTTGATAACAGGCGGTTGATTCAAGCAGTTTACAGAGTCGAGGGAGATATACAGAGACAAGATGTGACTTTGCTGACTTTATTCATCACTCTTAATTGCTAAGCAAACGATGAGTGGAAAAATATGCTCAATATTCATTCTCTCCTATGAGCAACTGGTTACTAAAGTTACAGATTTTATTTTCCGAGGGAAGGGGAAGTGGTGCGAGGTAAAGACCCAAATTCAAGGAAACATTGAGGCTGGAATATCGTTATCGTCTGTCATCAATGCTGAAAGTGCAGCACTAAAGCTCACAGTCAAGGCACAGCTAGTTTTGGACTAAGCACGTCACTTTTCAGTAAGAGCATAAAAAGGCTCCCCAGAATGAAAAATAATAAATTCTTTTATAAATACCAGAAAAGTTTCCACATTTTGCTGCTTATATTAAGATGTGGATTAATATAATTGCATTGCTGTTAATCTCAATGCTTGCATGCCTAATGAGACATCTGACAAGCTTTTCAATTAGAGACATTACATTAAGTTGCTAGAGTCCCAGAGTCTGCTTTATCCTTGACCATGGTTATCCTATTTAACCATATTTTGAGGGGAAACAGGCTGTGAAGCAAAGATCCAGCCAGGCTGGCTGTATGACCCTGGGATGCCTTGACCCCGCAGCCCAAATCAGCCCTGAGGGCTGGGTCTTTATCCAGACCAGAGGGACATACGGAGCCACTGATGGGATATGTGTTACTGCAATAAGTACAGAAGCACATAAAAGAAAACCACACTCACATTAAAATCACATGAAAAGGAACATTACAGCAGATCCCTTCTTGAATTAGCAGCGAAGGTCTGAACCTTTGCCCACCAGGGTTATTGCTGGAACAAAATCCAGTGTTGGCATCCCCAACCAGGCAGGGAAAGATTTTATGCATGTATGAAGGGGGGAAAGACTCCCAGGACCCGAGCACCATCTCCCCCGAAATTAAATGGAATAATTTAGAAGCCATCAGAAAATGTGGCTGCCTCTTTTCACAGCAGGTTTCCCCGGGGACTTTCTGGAGGACTTGATTTCACCCTGGCACCAGAGGATGCTGACTGCTCCTGCAAACCAGCTACTGGGCATGAACCCACCCACGTACTGCCCAGATTCCAAACCCAAAGCACAAATGCAGTTTGATGTTGAAAGCAAGTCACGCTTTAATTAACCAGTTCTAATTATACTGCAAATTGTTCTAAAATTGCATGCAATAATTTCAAAACCAAAACACAAGTATATGCTCTCAGTTGCTGAGTTTTTGAGCATCTGGTGCCCTTTGAAAGATTATTAACAACACCATTTTCTCCTGATCATCTCTTTACTAAGTAGAGGACCTTCCAGGCTTATATTGGTTAATATTAATGGTGGAGGTTTGTGTTAATTGGCTAAGAAAAAGATGAATGAAATTAGTTTTGTAAGAGAGAAAATCATTCTCAATGCTTCCAACCAGGGATATCTTCCACGTGGTCACACCCGTTAAGTCATGTATAATTTTATTTAGCAACACATCCTAGGAAACTCTCAGGCCACTGACTCTGCAAATACCTCCCGAATCCACCTGAAAACCTATGTGGATTTTTTACATGGCCCCTGTAATATTCATTCTGTAACAACTCCAGGTAATTCAATGGTAATTTCTTTCCATTGTCATGCCTCAGAAGTAACAGCTCATGGATTTTCCCTGCATTCCTGTTGCAAGATTAAGTACATCTGAACAGCAGAGAAAGCTTCAGATGCTTCTGATTTTATGGCACAATAACGTAGTGAAATAACAAATGAAAAGGAGCAGGAAAAGGGATACAGCAGAGATTTGACTAAACTAAGACTTTAGGTCCCTGAGCTCTACTCCTGGGCTTCTCATTGTCCTCTTACACCTCCCAGGGCAAACCTGCACCTCCACCTCCCCTTATATTCCTCCTTTACTAGTGCACGATTGATGAGGGGTAAGGTCAATCATTTGCAGTGGGTAGAGGAGATGATCAGCTTTCCGTTAAGAAAAAAATAAATCAGGCTGTGCCCATGAATCAGTCAGGGTGGGAAATAACAGCAGAACAGAGGGACCCGAGAGCTCATCTCAAGGAAGTCTGAGATAAGGAGCAGATGAGGAAAAATCGGGTGACAGCACAGTTTCAAGAGCAGAAAGTGTGACCAACCGGTCACAGGACACACTGTCACAGCCCTGGGTAGGGCTCCATCAGTCCTGTTCCCAATATACGCTACTTCTGGGGAAAACACACCCAACAACACCCAGGGTAGCAGCTCATCTGGCCAATATCCCTCACCTACCCCTTCCCAGCTCAGCTGTAGGGTGGCTTTTGGCAGACGCTCAGATTTGGGCTTAATATCCCACCTCTGGTTACAGCAAAGCCCCTCAGGGTCTCTTCCCCATCCCTGCACACGTGTGAGTCCATACATCCCCCTGCACTTGTGTGGGCACAAACCACCTCTGATGAGAAGACAAACTCTTTCCAACCCCATGGCAGCCCGTCCCCGATGGTCCTTCCCCAGGGCTGAGGGATGAGCCGATGGTGCATTTCACAGCGACGCCCATTTTCATTTCTCAGCCTTTGGGTGATTTCCGTGGGGATGTTGCTCTGATCTGCAGAAGACAGACACCCCATGGCAGCTCCAGAACCTTCCTCTGGGTCCCACCTGCAGCCTCAAGCCACATTAATAAGGGGCAGGAGGGCAGAGAGCAACGGGGCAGCTCCACCAACCTGGGAGAGGGCAAGGACTCTGCCCTTCACACATCCAACAGAACTCCTCTGTTCTGAGGAGTTTGGGCAGGAATCCCAGCTGGAAGGATTTTGTTGATCTTACTATTTTTTGGGTGACCTTTAGAAAGTGCACTATTCGCTTCATATTTTTACAGAGCAATTAAACGGGAGGAAACATGAGTCTTTCACAGCTCACTGACCCCAGGAACCGTTTCCTGTCGGAGCTGTCAGGAGACACATCGTTCTCACTGGCCTATTCCACCGTGTTTAAAGTGGATATTTAATAGCTTTTTTACATTTCGTTCGGAGCCGCCTCAGAGCTGGTTCTTTCTTTGCTTCCAGACTGCATTGGTCACATCCCTTCCGTAAATACATTCACCTTTGAGATTTTTAGCCAGAGTATTTAAGCCTAAAACAGCCAGTAAACAGCACAATGCTCTGAGAGGGTGGATGATTCTCAGATCCTGGAGAAAAATACCTTGTCCTGGAGCCCTTCTTCACCCTCCCGCTGCAGGGTGTGAGAGGGGAAGTGCCCTCGCTCTCCAGGGGACCGTGTTTCAGCATTAACTCATCATTCCGATGAACACAGACATTTTTACCTCTCAGAACCATTTTTCAAGCTGTCCGCCCAGCCAGTCAGAGCTCCGCTGATGCCTTGGGGATCAACCTGCTAAGCCTTCCCTTTGCAAACTGGAAAGCTAAGAAAAATGTATAATTTTATAATTAAAAATTACTTGATCTTGTGCTTTTATAGAAGAGATTTTAGGCATCACCTGTATTTGTCCCAGAACGCATTCAAGCCTTTCACAGAGGTATTTTTTTGAGGGACACAAGCTAGAATAAATGTTGACTGATCTTATTTTAGGGTCTCAGCTGATCTTGAGCTGGGATGTAGGAGGAAGTCTCATCATCCCAACAACACAGTACTGCAAAGTTACTGATACCCTCTTCTTTCTCTAAGATCTCCACTGAATGTTAAATTCACAGAGAAAAAAAACACCGATCCTCACCCTGAAGTCAGAAAATCACTGGTATATTCCGAGCTGGCCAAAGCCAAACTAAAGACAGATCACTGCTCACTTAACCCTCATATTCATGAGAAGTGGTAGAGAGAGAAAAGGCTTTCAACCTTAAAAATTAGATTTAAGAGGTGAGTTTTACCCTCTTGCAGCTCTGTGAAAGATTCGCAGCAAAATCAGCAAACCTTGCAAGAAGCAGCTTTTGCACCTCATCGGATTTTGTGAGGCTTCTCAGATTTTCCCTGGCTAAAGGAGGATTCTTTTCGAGCCAGCTCTCTCAAGTCTCGCTAAAATACCCTCCTCGTTCAAGCCCTCTGAACTGAGTCCTTTATCTCCCCTGTGACTTCTGCTGCTCTGGGTCTGAACGGCACGTTCAGAGCAAATGCCCCGTGTCACGGTACTTCAGCTCCTCCTTGGACTTAGACTCGAAGTTCCCCGGGAACCGAGCGCTCTGCGAAGCAGCACAAGCTTTTCATAAGGTCCATCTCATCTGCTCTTCCCTCCTCAAACCTCTTCTTCTGAGGGGGCCATCCCACTACCCAAAGCCACCACAGGAACATCTTCATACTGGAACATCTCCGTACTGGTGGTGGTCATACATAAGGCACACCAAACTCTTCAGGTTCAAGTTGCTCCTCTGCTGATTCTTGGTTGCCTTTGCCTTCGTTGTGATCAACAAAATATGTCAAGGCCCCTGACAACAATCTAATCTTATTCCTGGATGCATCAACTCAAGCACACTCTCTTTTGCAGAAGAATGTTTCTTCCCAGAAAAAGCAATTTTATTTCAGCTGCTCTATCAAGCTGCTGCCTCCGATATTAGTGCTGAGCTTCTCAGGAACTTTCTGAGCTAGAACATTTCTGTTCTGGCAGATTGTATCAGAGCAGTAGGAAAATATGATGCCTATATGCCTATGCCTTGGCTATTACGAATAAAGACACAGATATGGAGAGAAAGAGAGAGAAAACACATGATAGAGGGACAAACAAACCAACCATACAGTAATAAGCAGGGATTTTTGGGGAAGGGACAGATAAAGAAGTCTCCTGACTCCACAGAGGCCAGGACACAGGCTCATGGCCCATCCTTTCCCCTTTTAAATTTTTATTTTCCCCCTTGAGCTAGTGATATATTTTCCAGTCAGGCAGTGACATGCCTGCTTTAAGGAGAGTGACATGGTCGGACAGAGTGAATGTGGCATTAATGGTGAGGAGACAGGGGCAAGAGACTGAGCAAAATGCAGAAATGACTTTAAAACCTGAGGGGAGGGAAGCCAGCGACAGAAATTCCTGCCTGTTAAACACAATCAATGGCCTGTTGGTATCAATCACGGCTGAGCTCTCTGCACTGACTGATGATTTCTCCCTGTCTGCGGCAAAGATAAATGGGAAGGAGCAGGGAAAGGCTTGGCCACTGCACAGGAGGCAAAGAAGAGCTCCTCCAGGCTGGGACAAATCAAAGCACAACTGCTCCAAGACGGCTGGTGAGATTGAGACATCATTTATTAGATACTTTCCTAATTAATTCTTCGAAAATAATATAAATGATTGCTGGAAAGAGACTATTTGTCAAAAGCGGTCCCCTTTTGCGGGAACAAACCCATTTCGGTGAAAGCTCTAAGCTGAGCATTTCCTGAGCTCCGGGAAGGACTTGGATTGACCCAGCAGCAGATCCAGGCTCCCTCATAGCCCTGTCCTGGCACCTTCCCCAGGAGCAGTCACAGCCCAGGTCAAAACCCTGTTATTTGCATGAGAACTCCCACAGCAGGAGAATATAGCACATCCCAAAACAAGATAGCCAAACCTGACTTGTCAGCAATATGTCATTTTGAATTGAAAACCACATTTCCATAAGTGCATGATGTTTTAACCTGAAGCTACAGGACAAGTGAACACACTTGCTTGTTTACTCAAAAAAAAACCCAAACCCAAGCCAAGAACAGATCTCCCATTCAAAAAGAGTAAAGAAAGCTTCAGAGGTGTTTGTTTTCCCTAACAGTGCAAAACAAGAAAAAGAAAAAAAATCCCTCCCTCCATGCTTTATTCCCACTCTTTGATATATTTGAGTTTCTGGTGACAGTGGGGAATTCCCCCAGAGGTAGCTACACATCAAAGGAATCAGAACCTGAACTAAAAGATGTTTTTCTTACTTTAAGTCTGTTCTGGGACCCTGGTTCAAACCCTCTTTCTTCGAGGCCAAATAAATTCCTAGTACTAGAGCCCTAGGGACTCAAATGCTGTGGTTTCCCCACGTTGCTGATATGAGAGTGTGGATCACACTCACAGACCTGTCCCAGCTGAGGTTCTCAGCAAATCCTGCCTCCAGGATTTAGGTGCTGGCTTAGTGCAAGCAGGAGCTAATTCCTCTGCTTTAGATTTACAGCCTGCAATGATTTCTTGAAGGTGAATTTCTAACCTTCTCTGTCTAAAGCAAAATACTAACCCATTTTCTCCTGGAGACAAACAGCTGCGATGGGATGGAGGCGCCTGTTAAACAGGGTTTGGTGTGAGCTGAGCTGTGTTTTGAAGGATGTAGAATTTAGACTTTGTCCCCTTGTCAGTGGAAAATCTCTTTGCGGCTCTAACTCGGTCACTTGAGGCCACACTTCCCCCCCCAAGGGCTGACATCTCCCTGAAAGACTTCAAGGCTAAACTCCTAGTAACAGACAACGAGAAGGATGTCTATGACATGGCTAAACAGAAGAACGGTGGAGCCTGGAGAAGAATTTAGATTTCACCACTACGTAACGTCTGGAGTTCAAATCAATGGCTGGAAAGGAAAAAGAAACACGGAGGTCTAGAGTGAATAAAACAAACAAATCTAGGATAATTCTCCCTAATCACTTCAGAGACAGCAGGTCTGATTGCAAGTGCATCTCCACTGAAATGAGAAGGCCAGCAGTCCCTCGCTGCTGACTGGCACAGCCAGGGATGGGCAGCCTGATGGGAAGGATGGATGGATGGATGGATGGATGGATGGATGGATGGATGGATGGATGGATGGATGGATGGATGGATGGATGGATGTGAGAGGAGAAACGCTGTCCCATAGCTCCCTGCAGTAAAGGAATCCACTACTTGCTAAATAAAATTTTCCTCCCCCAGAGCAGACCTGGAAAAGAGTTAACAGCATCTACATCAAGGGAGGGAGATATCAGGCTGGGACAGACCCACAAGAAATCCCATTAAGTCCAGCTCTGTCACTCTGCACTCACTAAGTGGCACCATCCCTGCTGACAGCCCCATCTCCCAGCCTCCCATCAACCAAAATCCCTTCAAAGTCCTCTCTCCTGTTGTCCCTACACCACCATCCATCCACCACCTCTCCCCCAGGGGCCGGGCTGGTTTATGAATTAAGCATTGTGATTCCAGTCCATTACCCTGCCGAAACATATGCCCAGACCTTCAGAAACCGCACCGCTTCTGTGGATGCCACATGAGGATGACTGACATTTAACAATTTTCCCTCAGAGGAAAATTGCCCGTTCCTCCCCAGAATGAACCTGCAATTTTTTCAAAGCTGAGGCCAAACAGTTCAGGTGTTTCGATTCCAAAGTGAGGACAAAATTGTTTACTCTGCGGCGGAGAAGCAGAGCATGGCAGAAGATGCTCTGATGACAGGCTGTCCCTTTTGCAACAGAGGTTATAACTTGTTTTTAATCAGTGTTTGCCCTCTTTTCTTTTCTTGTTTCATTTTTAGCTGCTCAAGGCAAAAGTTAAAGTCAATTTACCGTACATATAGATTACCTGATGTTTCGGCGCTGCACAGGGTAACGGATGTGAAAGGTCTCAGGCAGTGATGACAGGAGATGGCAGAGGAGATTACCAGCAGCAGCAACTTCCACGGGGATGGCGAGCAGATGGGAGAGTCGGGTCTCACACATCTGGCGCTGGAAAGGCCCCCGGCCAAGATATTGAGACAATGTCTGGGACTCGACCAAGGCTGGTCACACGGGTGATGGGACACTGTGGAGAGCTGGGGACAGGGACTCGCCCAACTCTCTCCATCTCCACGCCTTTGCCAAGCCCTTGGACAGGCTTCAATGTGCTGAAGCTGGGTTTGAGTCTCCCATGGCTCTTACGTCAACTGAAGGCAGGACCTTGTTTTGTGGACTCTGGATGTATCCCCCAAATTTCCCAGCTTGTTTCATATCCTGCCAGGGAATTCCTCTCCCCTGCACTGCACACCTCAGCATTTCCTTGGAGCAGTGCTTTGACCACAAGTATCTCTGGCTAATTATGCTAAGGCCTCTGTACTAGTAATCCCTGTTACCACACACTAATGCTACTGCAACCAAATCCTGATTAATCAGATCCTGCACCCAATTCCTGGCTGGTGCTGGTGCGAGAGGGATCACACTTAGCAGCAGGCTTGGGACCTTTGAAGCAGCTGGGTGTTATATTCTCTTCTGACTGTGCTCCACACGGGCAGGGATGGGGAAGAAGCATTTCCTTGCCTGCATCCTGCTCCTTTGCAAGAGGCAGGAGAGCTGCTGCAGGGCTGGTGTGTGCCATCATGGAATCACAGAATTGTCAGAGTTGGAAAGGACCTTCTAGAGACCATCCAGTCCAACTCTCCTACTAAAGCAGGGCTGCCCAGAGCACATCACTCAGGACGGCATCCAGGTGGGGCTTGAAGATCTCCAGAGAAGGGGACTTCACACCCTCCCTGGGCAGCCTCTCCCAGGGCTCTGACACCCTCACCCCAAAGAAGTTCTTCCTCACATTGGAGTGGAACTTCCCATGGTCCAGCTTGTGCCCGTTGCCCCTCGTCCTGTCACTGGGAACCACTGAAAAGAGTCCGTCTCCATCCTACTTCAACCCACTCTTTAGGAACTTGGAAGCATTAAGGAGGTCTCCCCTCAGCCTTCTCTTCTCCAGGCTAAAGAGTCCCAGCTCTCTCAGCCTTTCCTCATAAGGGAGATGCTCCAATCCTTTAATCATCTTTGTTGCCCTATATTGGACTCTCTCCAGCAGTTCCCTGTCTCTCTTGAACTGGGGAGCCCAGAACTGGACACAGCATCCAGTTGTGGCCTCACCAGTCAGAGCAGAGGGGGAAAATGACCTCCCTCGATCTACTGGCCACCCTTCTCCCTGTGCAGCCCAGGATCCCATTGGCCTCTTGGCCACAAGGGCACATTGCTGGCTCACGGATAGTTTGCTATCCACTAGGACTCCTAGATCCTTCTCAGGGGTGCTTTCCAGAAGATCCACCCCTAACCTATACTGGTGCCCTGGGGTTCCTCCCCATCACACTTACAGCGTGGCTACTGGGGGCTTCCTGGGCTGCCTGCTGCTCCCAGCAAAGCCTGACACGCTGCAGAAAGGTTTCCAGAGGTCTGGAGAAACAAAGGGGCTCTGAAGTCCCTGTGAGCTGCCTGCATTCAAAAGCTTTCACAGTGGGGAAAAAAAAAAGAAAAAAAAAAAAGGAATAAACACAAACTCAATGCCTCCTTTGTTGCCTTCACCCACCTCTGCAATGGATTTCAGCCTCTCAGATTGCAGCTTTCTGAACGCTTTCCAGCAGCAGTGCTGGGTACTGGATTTCAGCTTCCAGGCTCCCGTGTCCCCTCTGCCTTCTTAGAAGTGATCCCAGGAACCCTGGGGACTGGCTGCTGGCCATGCCCTAGCACTCCTGCTGGCCACGGGAGCTTTGGGCAACTCCATGCAAGGCGGCACGGGACCTGATGAGCACGAGACCTCAAAGATGAGCTCTCACACACCAGGTGATAAATAGGGATGCACAGAGGGATGGAGGAGGCAGAAGGTCCTTGGAAAGGACAGCAGCTAGTCCACCCAGGCTGGTTTCTAGCCAAAGTTATTAGGGAGCCAGTGGGCTAGAGCGAGCAGGAGAGCAACGTGCCTGTGTTCCTTAAGCACAGTGAGAAGCCAGCTCCCATCCCTCCCGCTGCCCAGAGAACAGGCCCCACAGTACTCCACGGAGCCACTGTTTGTACCAGACCAGGTGGGAGGAGATGAAGGTATTTCAGAGCTGTGTCTGCAAAGAACAGCGGCAGCTTCCCTTGCCTTTTTTCCTTCTCTTCAGATTTATCCCAGATCTTGCCAGCTGCTCCTGTGATAATGCCCTCCCCTCACTAACAGCAGATGAGCTCTACAGCATGAGCCCTCCACCTCAGACTTTAATAAACATCCATAAACACTGACATCCGTTTTTTTATTTTCCTTTTATTTTTTAATATTTGCCTGCATTTTCCCAGTCTCCTTTCCCCCAGCTGAAAAGCACTGCCCACACAACCCCGAATCCACAAAGGGAACCAGCAGCTGCCCCAAGCCACAGAATTATCTGCACAGGTTTCATTTGATCCTTTAAACCACCTCAGTCAATGGGAATTTCCTTTCTTTCCCTCTCTCACCAGCACCTCCCTTCTTTTAAGTGAGTCGGTAGCGCTGGAGCCTCAGCCCAGCAGGCACGAGTCAGGGGAATGGAGCCAGTTTGCACCCGTGATGAATCTGGCCTCATCGATGGACCAGGCGCTTGGGCATCCCATCTGTGGCCAAGCACGGAAGGGTTGGAAGGAGGATGAAATAGCACCACAACTGAATTCACAACTCCCCAGCCTTATCCACACTTTCTTCTCCTTTTCCCTTCCTCGCACTGGCAAACGTTGCACAGCTCACGTCCGAGCACCCCCTTCCTTCCCTGATTGCTCCCGCATTTCTCTCTCTGCTGTTGCCAGTTCAGCTGTCAGTCCCCATGGTCATTAGGGCTGGAAGGAGCCAGTGGATGCTAATAACGGGGATTTGGCTTGCGAGATGCTGCAGTGCCATCTTCAGACAGGAGGGCAGCAAACGCCAGCAGAATGGTCTTGGGTACAAATAGGAAGCGGGGGGGGGGGGAGAAACCAACCCTACAGCCCACCGAAATCCAGACCCTTGCAGAGGCAACGCACAACCCGAGGCCAGGAAAACATTCATGGGAATCAAAGAGCACAGCTTGTCACCGGCTCCTGCCATCTCCGCATCTCAGCGCACGCGGCAAAGAACAACTGATTAACCTCTGATTCAGCCCTGGGAAGGCTGAAACTCTTTGCTCGATGCTAAAGCTTGGAGATTAGGGGATTCGGCTGTATTAAAACAGCTAAGAGGTTTTGTGAAAAGGAAAACCAGATTCTCTCCTTCCTCTCTGCTGGGGTAGAATACTGTAATGCACATTTGAACGCCTTCCTCCTCTCCTTCCCTTCAGCAAACTGAATAACAGTGTTTTGTCCTAATGGTTTATTCTGTGTTAGCAAATAAAACAGCCTAGAGACCTCTCTGCTTCCCTGCCCAGAGACCCTGCAGCTCTGCAGAGCAGTCTCCCACCACCCCATCACCTTGTCCAGGGCAGGAGGGTTGGAACTTGATGGTCTTTAAGGTCCCTTCCAACCCAAACCATTCTATGATTCCACCACCCCATAACCACTTCAGGAACCATCTCTGCTGTGTCCTGAACCTGGCTTCGGCACTTTCTGGAGGAGACAAGTGATGGCAGGGAGCAACTGAGGTGTTTAGAGAACTTGGGGTACTACACCCCATTTAATCCTCTAGAACATGAGTACCTATCAACAGCAGTGGTGGACTGACCCCACACGTGGCTTCTCAGAGCATTAATCAGGTAGGCTTTGGTGCTAAGACAGTTTCAGACATTGACTCTCTGAAAACCAGGGCCTTTAAGAAGTCTTTTTTTCTTCTAGTAACACTGGCTATTTGGGCAAATTTTTAGTAATTTAAGTCATTTTGGCCAGCTTGCTATGCGTCACTGCTGACGTAGGTCTCTTTGGAGTGTAGGAACCAGCAGCCCAGCCTGTGCCGCAAAGCTTTGGAAAAGAAAAAGAAAATGGACCTTGGGATTTCACTGGGATGTGAAAATTGATCCTACATGGCTTCCGCTAAGGAACCCATTCATCAGAGCCCCCAAGCAAACCTGCACACTACAAAACACCTCTGAAGATGGTGGATTTAGCGAGCTAAGGAAGGGATTTTTGTGACAGTGGGGAAAAGCGGAGCCATTTTACAGCAGCAGAGTCACAAATACTGGATCCTCTCAGAAAAGTATTCACTTTGCCTGGCTTTGGGCATTTTAAAGTGGAACTTTTAAGACTGAGCTGGTTAATGTGCTTCTCTTGGTAGTTAATGGAGAGAAGTAAGGATGGCTAGAGGGCAATTCTCCTGACCTGTTGTTAACGCGTGACTTAACATGAGAAGAACAGACCCTGGAGAGGCCTGTCTAACCCAGGATCACTAGTTCAAGCTCTGAAGTCCAACATGCCAACAAATCTGAAGTGCTGGACTGACAGGACCAGCTCACCAGGCATATGTCCTTGCTCCATCCACCAGGCCCAGAAACTGCCCTCCCCTGAGCCATCAGAAACCATCCAGCCCTTTCTCAGGTTGGTTTCCCAATAATTCAGCGAGCTGAAACTGCTCTGAATGGAAAGCTCCTGCCAGAAGGGAATGTGTCAGCAGGGTGGGACAACACCACCCATCGTTAGATCAGCTCAGATTCACACAGAGACACAGCCTCAGGAATTATGGAGAGCTTGGGCTAGGAAACTTGCTGGACAATCAACTGCAGGTCAAAGACTTGATCTTGTTTTGCCCCACTACCCTGACTGCAAAGCCAAAGTGTCTGGTAACACCCATGAGAAGCCTCCAGTCAGTACTGAAACTTATTTGCCGAATTCCTAGTTTGGCAGGGAAGGTACCACACAGCAAGAAACTGGATCTTTGAGTTATATAGAATTATTGAATTGTAGAATCATTTGGGTTGGAAGGGACCTTAAAGACCATCCAATCCCATCTCCTGCCCTGGGCAGGGACACCTCCCACCACACCAGGTTGCTCCAAACCCCCTCCAACCTGCCCTTGAACCCCTCCAGGGATGGGGCAGCCACAGCTTCTCGGGGCAATCTGGGCCAGGCTCTCACCACCCTCACACCAAAGAGGTCTTCCTGAGATCTCATTTAAATTTCCCCTCTTTCAGTTTAAAACCATTCCTCCTCATCCTGTGGCTCCCCTCCCCAATCGTGAGTCCCTCCCCAGCTTTTCTGGAGTCCCTTTAGGGACTGGAAGGGGCTCTAAAGTCTCCTCTGTAGCCAACTCAAACATATGACTCGAAGCCCTCCAACCCCTGTTCCCTGAGCTAGCTCAAAGATCTAGACCTATTCCTTGAAAAGCTCCTCGGACAAATAACTTCCTTTTTAATTACTACAGTTTCCACCCAATTGAATCTGATGCCTTGTAAACAGTTTGAAGAAAGGAAAAAAAAGTAGGAAGGAAAAGAAGCCCGTTTGCAGTTCTGTGCTCACCTGAGTATATAGGGAGCCATGTGTGAGCACCATCCCCAGGCCAGGGGACACGGTGGGCATGAACCTGAGCTGTCCCTACACCATGGGACCAGAAGCACATGGAGAGGGACATCTAGCCCTATCCCAACCTGTGGCCCAAAACCCTCTGGTCCTGCTGGTTATGTGTACATCCACGTGTCTCACCAGTGCCCCCACCTCAATAAACAGCACAGAGCTGTGTGCACAGGGAGGAAGGCTGCTCGCTGCTGTGTTACAACGGATGTCAAACTGTTCCAGCTCCGGCAAACAAGAGTAATGAAGAAGCAATCCCAACCCCAGAGATCAGACTGAAAAAAAACAACTCGTCTCCCCAAACCATCTTCATTCTGCCACCATGGCAACTTTTAACAGCCTTAATTGCTTCCTATTTTAACACCTGAGGAAGAAAACCTTTGTGATCTTCTGCGACTTTATTATTAACACTCATTAAAACAAAAATAAAGTGCAGAAAAGCACATTTTGGTGTGTGTGCTTATTTGCAGCTTGCATTTTACCTGTAATCCCTCTGTATGTGTCTTTGCACTACTCTTTCAGCAACTGTCAGGAGGTCGTAAGAAATACCTGAATATTTGCTTGCTCATGGCTCTGCCCTCCCCAGGCTCTCTCGTTACAGGTCAGACTGGAATAAATATCTCTCCAGACTGCACACACACCAGCAAGGAACAGCCCACACTGAAATTTCTCTCTCCTGACACAATTTCTCTCCTGGAAATTCAACCGTAGATACCTGATATAAGGTGCATCCACAGATGGGGCCTACCACAGCACAGAATGTGTCCCCAATTTCATCCAGCTCATTGTGGCGTAGTCACCAACAGGCTATGACCAAATCCTTCTCGCCCTCAGTTGTAGTTATGATCTAAAGGGCCAAAAACCGGTGTGGTTTGCCCCAGGGCCATGCCCACACTGGGAAAAACTGGTCATATACTGGACAGACCATCTGGTGGAACCATCAGGGTGTTTGTACGGGCAGCTGAGGGATGCAAGCTCCCAGTCTGGAGGTTCACATGATGCCTAGTGGGATGCTGGAACACCCTGTGGGAGAGGGTCGAGGTCATCATCACCAACACAGTTCAGCCACAAAGTCCAATGAGTTGCACAGGGCATGAAATTGGTCCAAGGTGACCTAAAGGTCAAATTCAACCCCACGGCACCTCCCCTGCCATAAAACAATGAATCTCAGGCTGGAGCAGACCTGTCTCTCCTTCTTTTCCTTGACAGCAGCTCATTTCTGAATCTTGGCAAAGCACTTGTCTCTTCCCCGAGAACCTAGAGCAATAAAGCCAGTGACCTCCCTGCTGCACAATTCTCACCTGCATGAATAACAATAAAAATATATAATATTTTACAATCTGCTCCCTATTCATTAGGACTGGCTGAATATAATAAAGCTGCCACTGGACCAGCCACTCCTGTGGCTCTCAACTCATGCTGAAAAATGTAATTATATTGCAGTGAGGTTTGTAAACAGCCCCAGCCTTGTTTATTATAAGTCTCTCTTTAAAATCCAATCAGATTAATTTTATATGCAACCTAAACTGCTGCTGCTGCTAATTTTAGGTAATGTGCTTCATATATTTATTTTCTGTGCCTGCATGAAATAAATGTAGAAAAGCAGATTTCAGGAAGGTGTCTGAGTCCTGGGACAAACTGGCACGCAGTTTGAGGGCTGGGGTGAAGCACAGATGAGCAGACCTCACCATTCCCAGCAGGGAGCCACAACCCAGCACCCAGGGTGCTCCCCATTGCTCCTGAAGGCTCTTTGTGGTGCAATGCTCCTAAAAGGCACATAGGCAGGCACCCTCTCATGACAGGATGAGGGGGAAGGGTTTGGCACTGAAAGTGGGGAGATTGAGATTCTTTGGTGTGAGGGTGGTGAGAGCCTGGCCCAGGTTGCCCCGAGAAGCTGTGGCTGCCCCATCCCTGGAGGGGTTCAAGGGCAGGTTGGAAGGGGCTTGGAGCAACCTGGTGTGGTGGGAGGTGTCCCTGCCCAGGGCAGGGGGTGGCACTGGATGGTCTTTAAGGTCCCTTCCAACCCAAATCATTCTACAATTGCGTGATTCTGTGATGTTCAGCTGTGGTGCACTAAACCAGGCTCACAGCCCCATGTATCCCCAGGCGGTCCCTGCCCTTCCAGAGCTGGAGATACACACAGTGAAGCAGCAGAGAAGCATGAGAAAAGGGTCAAACATCCACATCTCACACTGCTGGCACGTAGGCAGAACTGCAAAATCAATTTGCCATAGGTCAGATGAAAAGAAAACACATATTTCTTACATCTTGGGTCTGTACCTGAGCCACAAGGTTTTGCTCCACTGCCCCCCCTCTAGAAGCTTGAGTCTCTGCTGTTTTCTTTAGTTTCCAGAGAGGATGCCTTTGCACACCGATTCCCCTCCGTTGGAAACTCTGTTCAGTTTTCTCCTTGCCATAAGCTCGCTTTTGGTTTTGCTGCAGCGTGGGGGAGTCTCTTTGCTCTGATTCAAGCTCAGTGTTTTTGCACCTCTGGTTGATACCCAGCTCTGCCCTTTCCTCCTGGTTCAGACCTGACTCAGGATCACGGGATGCAGAAGTGATTACAATAAGCAAAGGGAAGGTGGGCACTGAATACTTAAGTGGATTAGTATTTCTCCTTAAGCATAAGACCTTTCTTTCTTTCTTTTTTAAAGGGGGGGGGAGGAGAGATTAAGTGAATTTAGCAAGAAGTTGGTCAATCCTTTAATACCAGGAGGTCAGAACCATCCCACATGGATAATCAGTTTGCTTTCAATTTCTCCTTGGTGGGTTGCTGCTTTGAAAAAAATCTCATTTCAAGACACAAAGAGTCAGGTCAAGGAAGTCACAGCTCCTAATTATGTGAAATGAAGTGGGACATAGTGGATTTGAAGCAATCTTGGCTGTAAGCATCTGTGGGAAAGTTTCCCAAAGCTGCCTTTAAAGTGGGGATTGGATTATATCTAACCTAAGAAGGCTCAAGGATGCTGAGAGATGAAACAGAAACCTTCTTTCTCTTCACCTACCAGGGGCAAATCCTGCTCCAGCCTTTATATGTTTGGTTCAAGGAAGCAGAAATTACAGGACCTTGCCCTGTAGTATCATATAGCCCTCAATTGTATGACAGATTCACAGCAGCAGCATTTCCAAGATTTATTTTTTTTTTTTTAATAATTATTTCCTTTATGTCTCACCTGCCTTCCTCATCACCAGACTCTGATGATGATAAATCTGGTAGGGAGAGACAGAAAAAACTTCCACAGAGAACCTGGCAGCAGGTGGATTTCTCCCCACACCTTCCTGAATTATCCTTCTATAGCAGATGCTGGTCCACCCCAGGCCACATCTTTGGTCACAACCAATGGCTCAGGTTCTGCCTTTCCTAATAACTCCTCTAAAAAAAGCAATGCCCTGCCAAGCAACTACTTGGAAACCATCCTTTCTCTCAGATGCTCCTTCCCATCTCCAAACTCTAAGAGCTTTTTGTGTCTCCACTTGTTGCTGGAGAGCAGAAGGAAAATCGCTTCCCTGGCAGCTTCGTGTCACTTGTGATGTGCAGCCAAGGATGGGACAGGCTGATGGCACTCTGAGGAAATCCATGCATCACTCCAACTTCTGTGGAGCAACACAACAGTCACAGACTGGCAGAGACACTGTTAAAAGCATTGCCTGAAGGAAGTTACAGATAACAGAAAATACAAGATTAACTTTTTAATAGCAGAACACTGCTGCCACCAAGGAGGGTGGTTGGGCGGGAAGGATCCCACTACCAGAAGGATATAAAGCCACGATATCCCCCAAAAAAACAAAGAAAGAAATCAGGTGTTAGTATCCATTCTAAAACTAAATTTCAGTCAAGTGGAGAGAGGAGAGAAAAAGCGTAATTTGACGGAGCAGTTGAGGAACATCTCCTGTTAGGTGAAGCTATTGGAACTGGAGGCATTAGACTGCTGAGATGCCATAGACTGTGAAGCCAAGGCAACCCTAGAGGTGGTGTGGCCCCACAAAAAACACAGAATCCCCTAAATTGCTGAAGAGCCATGAATAAACTGAGGCAGATAATAGCATGCAAAAATTTCTCACTTCTAGTCAAATCTTTATTTTTCTTAAGCTCCATAAAGCCAAGGGCAATTTTACCTGACATCCCAAGGATGGTCTCCAGCTGTGTGTACCAGTTGCCATGTGTCCTCCCCAAAAGGAGGGAGTGCCTGGTTTACTGTGGAGCCTCCAACAGCCAGAACCACTCTTAGGGCCACAGCAGGCCAGGAAGTCCCTTGTCCTGGAGGAGGTACCAGGGTGTCACCTTCAAGGGCACCCAATGGCACAGCTTCCAGACTCAGCTTAACAGAAGCCAAATTGGATCAGGACTGAGTAAGGTGGCAAGAACCCAGGCTAGGGAGAGGGGACAGAATTAGAAGCATGGAATTTTCTAGGTTGGAAAGGACCTTTAAGATCATCTCGTCCAACCATTAACCTTAGTCTGATAAAAACCATGTCTATCAGCACTATGTCAACCCCTCTTTTAAATACCTTCAGGGACAGCGTCTCAACCACTTCCCTGGGCAGCCCATTCCAATGCTTAATAACCCTTTCAGTGTCAATTTTTTTCCTACATGGGTGAGAGAAAGCACATTTTAGGGATGGGTGAGAGAAAGCTGGAAAGGGAATATTTCACTGCCTTCAGGAGTCCATTGAACTTTGTTGCATGCAACTGGAGTCTAGGTCAAGAAAAAAGACGACTAATTTTCTAGAGATGCTCTCTTCCTCAATTCTCTGGCTTGTTGCTTGAATTAAAGATTATGCTCCTGGCCAAGAGATTCCCTACAGAAGCAGCACCATGTTTTGGGGGAGTAGGCAGCTAGTTAAGGGGCTAAAAATAAATATAGGGCTTTACCGAGAGGCAAAGCAAGAGTTTTTCCACTAGACAGGTTTAGTCTTCCTTCCTTTTACATGTAGCATTTGGGTTTAGAGGAAATGTCCTTGTTTCAGTACTAAATATGACAATTCTGTAGTAAATACAACAACTTAGTTTTAAATAGACCAACAGCTCCATAAAAAAAATAGTGGAAGAAAAGAAATAATTGACCGGACCTTAACAGATTTGCCTGTGTGAATGGGAAGAGGAGGGAAGGTCTTCAGCTCTGCAGAAGGCTCTGGATCTAACCAGGTTGCTAGGTCAGAAGACACAAAAAAAGAGTGTTTCTTGCCTGGAGAGGGTTAGCAGCAGGCCAGGAAAGTGTTCCTACACCTGGACTCTGAAATTTATACCTTTTTTTTTTTTTTTAACTCCACTCAAAAAAGGAGCCCAGGTGCAGCTCCTTCGATGCCCCCAGCCCCAGATATTCCTGCCTTCCATGGCTTCTTTAGGTCTTCCTAACTAATAGGGTGTTATTCTCCATCAGCAACAAGCAAATATAATTTAAGAGGGAAGAACACAGGGGAGCACTTGCAGTTACTGTGGGAAAGGTGTTCCATGCTTGCTCTTTATCTTATTACCACGAAACAGCAGCCCAGCAGCTTGCTAATGGATTCTATAAGTAGCTTTTCCTTATTCAAACGCACAGACTTATATCCTACATGCTAGCAAATAGTTATCTTTTAAATGCAATGAACAGGTTTTGGATGTTTAACAGCCAGACCTTCAGCTGCAGAATATCGTTAGGAAACGGGAAATTACAGCCTTTGTTGGGTTTGCTTAGGAGTGGAAGTGGGAGCCGTAATGCCTCCCGTCACCACAAGTTCCCCTTGCTCCTCCACAGAGTTGCCACCCAGCCTGGGATGATCCTGGCTGTTTGGTTAAATGTTGTTAATTAAGCAGAATCTGTCTGTACCACTGATTAGATAGGAAATTTTGCAGTAAACAGAAGCCCGTGAGAAGTTTTTAAAAAAAGACTTTCCCAGCCCTTTCAGTGCATGGAAATATCAGAAGTTGCATCTGTATGAGAAGGAAAAAGCAAGTTTAGGAGCCTCTGTGTGTTCAGGAAACATAGTTCTGCTTCTCACAATCAAGAAATAAGCTTAGAATCAAATGCTTCAAAAATTGTGACATTCAGCTTTTAGAGGTTTTACTTCACATTTATATGCATGTATCTACACAAAGTTTTCCTCTGCAGTTGCTTAGACCAGAAATGCTAACACTTCATTTTGTTTTAATGAAAAACTTTGAACTCCAAAAATCAAGAAAATACCCTAAAGCAATTCAGAATAAAACTTAACAGCATCACAAAAACAACCAAACCTTTATCCAACCTCTCCTACCCAACCTATATCCAGTCTTTTTTCCATCAGATATAGCATCCTAGATAAGGAAAACATTCACAAACGATGCATAGACAAGCTTTTAAGCACCTTAAAAATTTAAATGAATAAAGGTGTAAATTTAAAGTGGTTACTCAAACTGCATTAAGGCCCCTCGTAGGCACTTTCTTATTCAGAATTAGAACAGCACTGATTTGATTTAGTTTAATTGATGCTGAAGATACACTGAATTAGACTACTCTGAAGAGTGCCTACACTGGGATTTAACACAATCCAACCTGATCCCAAAGCAGGGAATTCAGGACACACATAATGGACTTGCCTTGAGTGGTGGCCTTGGGCACCAAAGCCTGAAGGCAGTTCCATCTGAACAGTGTCCTGCAAACAAACACTGCTGAGAAACTAAAGTCAGAGCAGGTTGGGTTGGAAGGGACCTTTAAAGGTCACCTCTAGTGCAAGCTACCTGGGGTAGGTACAGCTGGAAGGGTTCTCCTCCACCAGCCTTGCCATTTGGGTGGGCTCCAGCCTGCATTCACCAAAATCCCATGTTTTCTGGCATTGGGTTCTCTCCTCCCGGTGTCCCAGCTATCATTTCACCTCCACATTTCCCAAAGCCTTCTCAGGCCCAGACTGCACTCGCTGTCCTGCCTCTTCCCTAATTTTAAGCCTCACTAAAAATTAGCAGTTTACAATAAAACATCCCAGAAGTCCCTAATAAGGAACAACTGGATTAACAGAGCCTGCAGCAGCTCTCCACAATAAGACATCTCGCATGAGGCCAGGCAGTTTTACACCCCAGGTTCATCCTGCCCCTGATGACAGTATTTGTCATCCCCTCATGTCCAGGTGAGAAGGTCTCTTCGGGTAAACCTTCGTGTGCCGAGAGGAGGGAAAGGGCTGCGGAGCAGCATCAGTCAGCTTGAATTTTAATGAGGAACGCTGCAAGAAGTCCAAAGGTTTTTCTTTAACAGGTTTATGGGAGATACCTTGAGGTCAGGAGTAGCTGCAATCACTTGCAGAGCTGGGATAAAATAAAGGATGAAAGAATACGTATTAAAATATAATTAATATATTATATTTAATACAGTGATGAAACATTGGGTGAGAGACAACAGCACAAGGGAGGTCTTGGATCCTAACTGGTTTAACACTGATATTAAAAAAAAAATCAAAGATAATTACCAAACTCCAGAAGAGGATAAAAAACCCTTGAGTACCATTTCTTTTAACATCGCTATAGAAAAAGACCCCCTCTTTGCACCAGCCTTGGTCTAAACCCTGCCTCTGCCTGCTCGGCTGATGGGGGCTGCCTGGGATCTAGCAAACTCAGGGGAAAAACAGAACATAGAAATGCCCTCAGCCATAACGCGACAATTATACCAACTTTGTCCCCAAATACGCGAGTCACCCAAAAGAGTAAATTTGGGGAATATTTCTCCCCCCCCCCCCGAGAAAGCCAAGGAAGAGAGAATATCCAAGCCCTTTGGCAAGAGCTTACGAGGAACTGCATTTCAGCGGGGTAACAAATTGCTGCTGCGACACAAGCCCAGCAGTTACCAGCCAGGGTGATAAACGACCAAGTTAACTAAAAGCTTCACTCTCTTTTCTTTGTTCTTGTTGTTAGTTTGTTGGGTTTTTTTTGTTTTGTTTTTAAATTCTACTTGGTACAGCAGCAAAGCATCGTAAAGTTGCATTTAAATTAAAACAATGCTCCAGCCTGGGGAACAGAAACACAACAGAGCCATCCATTTCCAAGAGAAAAGGGGGCAGGAAATCCAAGGAAGATTTATACAGTTATTCCTCTGTAATTATCCAGAAGAGAAAGAAAGCCCACGGGTCAGCAGTATCTCATTCATTATCACACACGGCTAGCTTTTTAGGCTTTAATTTTGTTTTATACTTTTGCAATCCCCTGCCTACCTCCAGATTAACAGCGATGTGCTGGGAAAATTAAGACAGGCTGCTGATAATGGGGTGAAATACAGCTCTCCCCGCAGCCCCTGCCACGTGGACAGTGTCCACCCACGCGGCAGCAGCAGGGACAAGGTGCCCAAGCGTGATTGTCACTTGTTAGCAGGTGACCAGGCTGCAATCTGATGTCAGGAAATTAAGAATTCTTTGAATTAATTTTCATTTCAAAGAAAGGGGGGAAAAATAAGGAGCCCATCAAGCTCTAATACTTTAATTTGCCTTTTTCTGTAATTGCTTTATCCATTCTTTTCTTCATCCTCTGAAAACTTCACGGGAATTGGTGCTAATTTTATTTAGGGTAGGAGAAATGACCTTGAGGCCCTGCGCTGGTGGCCCATAGTTCAGCTCAGCCTTTAAGCAAAGCCCCCATATCCTTCTGATTTCAGCAGGACACCCATCTGATCTGCTGACCATGGTGTCCCATCCCTGTTATCTGCAGGGGAACCTTCCACCACAGGGAGGTCACAGGAGATGATGCAACTGGGTGAGAAGAACATGAGACCTGCCAAATCTGAGGTCTCCAGACCTCCTCCCTCCTGACCCTGGGCTGGGTCAGCCTTCACCAGATGGAGCTGGCTGCAGCATCATCCCCCACCATGTTGGGACTTGCAGGTCACTGTGCAGGGTTAACACATAGCCATCACTGGTGAGCCCCCTTGTATATCTCCACTGGTTTTATGGGATTTATTCTGCTAGAGCAGGAAGGACTTTGCCCCAGCATCCCAACAGGCTCAGATGATTGACTCTGAGGTGTTCACTCCAGGCTAAATATGATAAAGGACTGAAGGAAAATTAGAAAGTGGAAGCCTGTGGAGGAAAGACGCTGCTCTGAGACAGAGAAGAGCAATATATTTGTTTAATTACCACCAAAGTACTGCCGAGAGGAGGAAAGGAGCAGCTGCAGAGACTTACACCTGGAAGAGACCATTGCCTTTCACCTCCCACCAAAATCTAAAGGTGTTTCGGTCCTGACCTGTTAGTGTTCATACCTGGGCCCTGAGCTAGGGCTTAGGAGAAGCTGTTGCTGCTCTCCACCTGAGAAAACAACAGGAATTTCTTCGACATTATGAAAGCACCAACTTGGAAGCATTAATATGAGCAAGGTAATAACTTTTTTCCGATGCCCATGGTGGAAATAACAAGAACATGCTGAGACTGCAGGAAGAAAATCAACTCAAACACTGGAAAGTTTTCTGAAGGCTGGGGCCAGGGGGCACTGAAACGTGTTTTTTGGAAAGGCAGGAGGGTTTCATGGGCTGCAGAGGCTGGTGGGGACATAACAGTGGAGCAGGAGAGGGGACGAGGCACCTTCCTCAGGTCCCTGACTTAATACACTTCCAAGAACAAAAGATGTTGATTGATGAAGATATTTTTTACAACAGTGTTTAAAGCTCATTAAAAGAGCTAATGGAAGCAGGTTTGGGTTTTTTATTATTATTTTAGGAACTCAGACTTTCTAGGGCACTATCACTTGTGCAGATGAGCCCAGGATAAAAGAGGTACATTTAGGAAGAGAGTTTTATGATCATGATTTTCTGCTTAATTAAAGACCCTCCTCTTGAATTACTGCAACTTAATCTGAGTGCGCAGGACTTTAACTGTCATCAGCTGAGGACACAGCCCTGAGCAGATTTAACAAATGACAGGCTCTAGATAGCTTTTTCTGTCTTTCTTCCAAGAAAAGGAAGATTTTTTTTTTTTTAGTAGTCAAAGCTGGTGTCCTTGTGCCTGCAGCTGGATTTCACAGGCCAGCTGACTGACAGTTCCCATATGTGTGAATGTGATTTTCCTCATATTGTTTTTAAAATCCTCAAAGTTTGCAAAGAGCTGATATTTTCCCCCAAGGGCTATAGGGACATGACCAGCAGAAGCAGTGCTGAGCCTCACAGACTGAGTGACCACACCAACAGCAGAATTGACTTAAGAAATCCTTCTTATGTTCTTCCATCTGGGGATCAAGCTTAAAAATTGTTCCTAGAGTCCTATCACACTGTAAACTAAAAATAAAAAAAACCCTATATATTCTTCTGTATTCTGACGATGTAATTCTGAGCCCTTTAATGCAGCCAGTGCAGTTTTAAGTGCCAAAAGCCAAAGCCAGTGCAGCCAGCTTTGGAGCTGGACTGTGGTGACCTGTGGTTCCCAAGCCCATAATGACACTCAAATGCTCTATAGAAGTTTCTTCTGTTACAACCCCAACTTGACTGCTCTGCATCATATCACATATTCTCTATTTCTCAGGAAATATTGAAGAGAGGCCCCCAGATGTTAAAGCCACAAGGAGACCAGAGACCAGGTTGGGAGGACTGTATCCAGCTTAAAGCCGGTCTGCACAGACACCCTCCCCAGCAAATAAAAAGGACTTTGACTCTAAGTCAGGATGAGACCATTTCACAGGAACTACAGAGGTAATGAACGCTCATGTCAGGACTGCTTTACATCCCCAACAGTTTGCAAGAGCTTTACTATAAATTAAAACATCCAGTTGTTTTGGGGTTTTTTTTTGTACCATAGCTCACTTACAAAGGACAGGTCATAGAAAGCTCCAAAAATGAACTCTCCTTGTTTTCTGTGATAGAGTCAGATCTTATAAATTACAGCTTTAGAAGGGAACAAAGCAGCGAGTAAAGAGACATCACAGGGGAAAACAGGGAGGTAAAGGGAACTTCAGTCAGTCAGATCTTTTACCTTCATTAAAAGTGTTAGCTAGATCTGGATTTATTGTTATTTTGTCAACTACATTTTTTGGCACCTAAAAGCACCTCAGAACATTTTAAACACTTCTGCAATAATAGCTTGATGTCTCACTTTAAGTGTTCGAGCCTGTGACATTTTTATAAAACAGTGACAAAATGTAATAGTCTTTCTAACGTTAGGGCTTAAAAAGCAGCAGCAGGGAAGAAGGGAGCAACATCCTCTTTAGAAAAATCTCACAACTTCCAGGTGCCTGGAAGGCCAGGCCCATAAGTGTTTAGGGAGCGCAGTGAAAAGGCTGGTTCATTATAGATATTTCCTCAAAGCTGGTTGATTGTCCGTGTTTTAGGTGTGAATAACAATTTTGATTTGTGCCTGTAGTGGACAAATGCACTTCTTTAGCTGGAAAATATGTTGGGTCCCTCTTCTCAGCTCTCTGTTGCTGCAGAGCTTATTGGAATCCCGTCACCAGAGGAATAAGGTAGAGAGGTGAAAGGTTGGGTGGGAGAGACAGAGGGGCACAATGTGCTAAGGCTGAGAAGCCCAACTGCACAAGGCAAAAACTCAATACTAGTGCTTTGTAGATCCAATTTCCCCACACTCACCCCAGACGAGAGCTGGGAAGGCTGATTCCTTCAGGCTAGGACAGATTATAAGAAACTCTGACCATGCAGATCAAAGAAGCTGAAGGTACTCAGACCTTTCACAGAATAGCATTATCAGTATTAATAATAAACCAGTCCCTTGTCCACCAGCCAAAGCTCCTTGACCCTGCAGCCTCCTCCTCTCCATCATTAGCTTTGGCCTTGACCTCCACACATAATCATTTCTGCAAAGATATCTTTGGCATCAGGACCCACTTTTAGGACTTTTAAATGACTATGCCTTTTAACAAAGATTCATGAGATGCAGGTCCTCCAAGTTAGCGACGGAGATGTGGCCTTCAATTTACTGAGGAACCATTCATTTTCTCCCCATGATTATTTCAGTAGGGTCAAAGAGCAGAGATGCCTCTCCCAGCTGAGTCACATCCAACAAGAGTAACCCCATTACTCAGAGAAAGACCGTGAAGGGTCACTCCTTGAGTTGGCAAAGGCCAAGCTGGAAATTAAACAACTACTTATTAAAAATAATATTCATACTTATTCAGGGACAATGCTGTTGTTTTAATAGCCAGAACTGATCTTATGCTGAATGAGAGGTATGGACTTGCTGCTGTCCTACATGTGCAAGAGAAGGGACCCAGTAGCTGCTGGAGGTCTGGACTGGGAGCTGCAGCTCCCACCACCTGGTGCAGCCTGAACAGTGACTACATCGATCCCACCTGGGGCTTCTCACCAATCCAAGATTGAAGTGGCAAAAGGACATTATTTTGGCCCAGTTTTTAACTTAGCCACTCTGTGAAGAACAGTGACAAACAAGAGAACTGGACATGAATCACTCTTCTGTAAGGCAGAGATGGCTGTTGGGAAAAGGACCAAGCACAGCAAAGACAGCATGAAACCATTTTTATTCAGACAACTTTAACTGGATTCCTGCCTGGTAAGAAGACTGGAGCTTATTCAAATAAATTCAAATAAGTATTCAAAAACTCATCAAATTAGCTCCACCCACGACTTCATTCCCAACAAGGAGGACAAAAGGATGAGATTAATCCCTCCACAGAGGATCAAAAGCCCAGGTACCATTATCCACTGTGCCACAAGAGAAGAAGCTTCTTCAGAAAACAGACAATAGAAACAAGTTGCTAAAGTCTTTGTATCTGTTCCTCACTCTCCCTTCGTAAAAGATGCAAGATCTGTGACTTGGGCAAAAAGTAAAGTTATAAGCAGAAAAAGGAGAATTGTTACTGTTGAGCTTAGTTCCTGCAATGTCTCATCTCACTGTGAGCACAGAGCAAGTGTCCTGATTAAATAATAATAAACCCTGCTGCATTTAATCATGGGGTTTTATAGTTAATAATAAGGTTCAAAACTCCAGGCTGTGGCTTGTAAAGAGAGGACAGAAAACGTGAGGCAGTGTAATACACTTCATCTGAGGAATAACATCCCTTTGGCAGGAGGGCCAAACAGACCCAAGGACAGTCAAGGACAACTCAAGTTGTGGAGAAGAGAAATCCATTTTATTTTGATGTGAAATAAGACTGGAGAACACAGGTACAGCTTCCCAGGGCACAGAAAGCTGAATCCTATGAAAGCACTAGATGCCTATGTAGGAATTTAGGCTTCCCCAGCTCCCACAGATGCCTGGGGACATGGAGCACCTGAAGGACTGACTGGCTGCATTGGCCAAAACCCACCCAGGACATCAAGTTTAAGAAAAGCAATCCAAATCCAGGCTCCAGCTCAGCACTTGGCCATCCTCTCTATAAGCATATTTTACAGGACAGTAAAATAAAACAGAAAAACAAGAACCTGAGCAGTCACCTTTGCTGGACAGGAATCATTGCATATACCACAGGACCACCACACCCTGACAGGGAAAACTTTTTTTTTTTTTGAGTAAAAGCTCACAGGAAAATGGGGTTTTCTGTAAAGGTGTCCACTATGCTAAACAGACATTTTAAAGATAAAAACTGTGGCCTTTTTCCACCCATAATTAACAGTGTTTTCAGAGCTTTTACATAAATCATTAAGGGGTTATTAAATAAAAATCTCCCTCTTTGCTTTTACTGTTTAACACTAAATTTCTGTTTTCTGGCTTATGCATTCCTATTGAAACAGTCTGCTTTTTATATCAATCTGAAGCCTATTTGCAGCACAGAATAAAACTTCACACCCCTGAGAGGAAAGAGTGAAAAAAATAGTAAGGGCAGAAATAATCTTTACAAATTACCAAATAAAATAAAGAGGTATCCAATTTACTTGCCTTGCAAGATGGAAGTACAGGGGGGTAAAAGTGCCTTCTGTGCTGCAGAACGGTAAAAATTAATTTTGACATTCAACTTTTCAATTCAGGTGGGTATTTGGGAACCTCTGGCAGATTCTGTCCTGCTGTGACACATAGCAAATGGATCCCTAGATGTCCTAAATGCCAACTTACCGTTTGTCCCAGTTTGAAAAGACAAACGTTTCAAATTGCACCACATTACAGAGGTGATCTGTATTTTGCTTCCCATTGAGAGTAAAGGTCATCACATACGAAATATTTTTCAGAAAAATATGAACTCTATTACTGACTCATGCAAAACTACATCTGTAATCAGGCTTCCCTAAAGGAATTTGAGGTCCTTTAATAACTGAAGTTAAGCCTGAAGTTGTTTTATTTCCTCTCTTGAAAAAAAAGAAGAACTTGGTAAATCTGCTGTAAAAAGCATTGCTTTGGATTAAATCTGGCTGAATTGGGTTTAGTTTATGTTGACTCAGACTAGACTTAAATAACTTTCAGACAGTCAGGCTGGAACAGATGAATACAGGCCTTTGTGCAAGTCTGAACTCATATTTACGGCAGCGGATGGTGAGAAACACACAGCTCCAGGGACTGATATATCTCAGGGTGATAAAGGCCAAAGAAGCTGCCCTGAAGTGTTGTCATGAAGGCTGGGATGTGAAGGCAGGAAGAGAAGGGCAACATGCCACCTGCAACAGGGTCTTTAAGATGATATAAAAAGTAAGACTTCAGAGAAAAAAAAAAGGTATCCTGTAAGGAGGTAATTTAATCAGTCACAGCCTCAGGGGGAACAGAGGGACTGGGGAATGGAACCAAAGGGTAGATACTGATGGCACTGCAGGACCAGCAATGGAGGTCTTCACTGCTCCATCATTAGAACAAGGAAAGCAATTAAGACAGCCTCAGGGAAAAGTCTATTTTCCCTGATTGTCAGGGCTAAGAAGGTTACTTTCCATATTCAGTGATTTAGAATAGAAACAGCTTTGAGAAAAATGCTAGAGGTCACTTGTCTGGTCTTTTGACTGGAGACTTCCCCACCATGGCACAGGAGAGTGTCGGCCTGGGGAACCAGTCTGAGAACATGAACCCAGCGTTTGCCCATCAGGGCCACATTGAACACAACAGTGGAAAACCAGACTTCCCATCCATGTTCTCAAACTGTAGCTTGGACATACTGAAATAGCAATTCCTGCTGTCACGTCTCATCCATCACACACAGCTCTCTCCAGAGTAGAAAGTGAGAACATGTACTAAAATCACAGGATCATAGAATGGTTCAGGCTGGAAGGGACCTTAAAGATCATCTTGTTCCAAACCCCCTGCCCTGGGCAGGGACACCTCCCACCACACCAGGGTGCTCCAAGCCCCCTCCAACCTGCCCTTCAACCCCTCCAGGGATGGGGCAGCCACAGCTTCTCGGGGCAACCTGGGC
>JAOTQQ010000009.1:5565988-5583709 GCA_026546715.1 Gallinago undulata
CCAGCTTTCCTGGAGCCCCTTGAGGGACTGGAAGGGGCTCTAAGGTCTCCCTGGAGCCTTCTCTTCTCCAGGCTGAATCCCCCCAACTCTCTCAGTCTGTCACCATAGGAGAGGGGCTCTATTTGGGTGAAACCTGCCCCACTGCAGCAGGGGGTAGAAGCTGTTGCCAGCCTGTGCCACAGGTTTTACACTCAATAGGGCTCCCCCAGCCTCTTGCCTTTGCTTCCAAAGCAGCCTCCAGTCTTCCCCTGCAAAGCCCCCACTTCTACCTCTGCCCACCAGGACACTGGAGTGTGGGCCCCCAGACATTCCTATCCAAGCCGTGCCTAAAGAGAGGCCCTTAAACAGGAATGGGGACGCGTGACCACCCTCTCCAGGTTTGCTTCAGCCCTTTGCAAATTAGTGAATTGTGATCTGCAAAGTATGATTCATCCACAGCTACTGCTGGTAACACTCATTACAGTGTTTACACAGCAGCACAGGTCTGTAGAGTGTTTTCTCCTTAATTCATTTTCTCTAAATACGACTATCATGGTGAGATATATATATACACAATCTTTTAAAAGTACATTTTTATGGACCATTTCAGATAAACAGCGTAATTAACACAACAAAGCCCACGTTTTAAAATCTTGCGTAGCACTCTGTTAAGGAAGCCATCCGGCACAGGTCGTGTGTTTCTTGATTGGAGAGATGTCTGGCTGTTCTTCTGCAGTTAAAGCTAAGTGGTTTCTATGATTTTCTGTTATCTGAAGGAAGAGGATGAAATCAAATAAGCGATTATAGCCAGAATTGCTAAACACCGAAACACACCCTGCCAATCACAGCAACACATGTTCCATCATTATAAAATGCCTCTTTTCTGTCTCAAAAGAGCTATTATCTCCCCCAGTAAAGCCTCCATATACAAATCAGACCAGGAAAAGAAATGATACTGGGAAAAGGTTCAGGGAGATGAAGACAGACTGAAGAACTTCAGTACAGCACTGATGTTGAGAAAAGTGTGTGTATAAGGGGGAAAAAAATGAAGCTAAATGCAAGTTTTCTGGTTTTTATCAAACCTTACTACTCAGAGGACAAATTTCTACACAAGCTCATCCTTAGAACAATTCTGCTAGAGATTTCAAAGCATTACCAAATAAAAGGGCAACCAGGTGCTAACAGGAGCTTTCTGTTCAGGTTACAGATGGGGAAGATGAGGGAATTTAGCTGGAGGGACAAAGAGCCCCTGGAGATTCCTCTGAGCAGGATTTTCTCTCATCTACACTCCATAAATGGAAGCCCCAGTGGAAAGTCAGAGTTTTCAGGTGATCTGTGATACTCCCAGGGCTGGTCGACGGCTGGTGAGCTGGTACCCAGTTATCTGTGCCAGGCAGAAAACCCCACGGAGTCTCTGTACTTCAATGTCACCACGGCATCTTCCCAGCAGCATCTCAAACTGCATCTGGAATTAATGATTTGGAGCAGCTTTTTATCTACCAATAGATCCATACTGCAGAAATTGAAATTTTTATGCGTTTTAATTTTCATCCTTCTTTATAGGAGGGACAAAACAGTAATGAAAAATTGGAAAAATGATTGAAAGATATAGAAGCTGTTCTGAAAAGTTAGTAAAGGGTTTAAGAGTTAATGGGGAAAGTTGCTATTGCTGCTCAATGCATGGAGTAGAATTAAGACTGCCTGATTTTCACATTGTTTCTATAATTCTGCTCAGCATGATCCAAACAAGGGTAAAAATAAGACAAATTCTAGGGGGTGGGAACCAATTCTGACACCCTCCCATGAGGCTGAACCTGCCAGACCACGTTCCCTCTGGGATGTACAACTTCACAGTATCTGGCTTTGGATGGGTCAAGGCATCACAAGGGATGTGGCTCCAGAAGAGCCCATTTTAAAGAGTCACACAGGAAGAGAAGGCAGCACTAACGTGCAGGTAGCATGTGGTTAGTGAACAGCACTAACAAAAAAGCCAACCAGTTCTTCCCTCCTCTGTAATTGCTGGTGAGGACCTTTAAAGCATCAGATCACAGAGGCTTGTGATTAGATTCAAGGCATAGCGCAACCAAGAAATTAAATTTCTATTTCCTGCGGCTATAAAATAAGTTGGAGGGAACCTAAATACATCCTAAAGACTTCAAAAAAATAAAATAAAATAAATAATAAAAGAAAGACAATGACAAGCCTTTGATTAAAAAGCTGTGGGTGTATCATGAATGAAAGACAAGACTGTATTTTGGAAGCTTCTGCTGTATAATTAGGAAACAACCATGAACTCGCTGTAGTGTGCTTAGAAGAGGAATTTACTACAGAGCAAGCGCTCTGGTAGGGACAGGGTATTTGCTTTAATAAGATTCTCTCCTTGTGGCATCCTCTGGGACACCTTCCTTCTGTCTGATGAAGCACTTAAATACTTAAGTTTTGCTTAAGGTTACAGCTTCTATAGCTAATTCTAATTTAAGGAAGGAAAAAAGACAAAGGAAATCACAATGCAGCTTTGTAGGTGCCCGTCCATAGTTTAATGCAATGTACTCAGAGGAGGGTTGTGCCTTGTCCCCTGAGATTACACAAAGCAAAAAGGTGGCTGAGGATCTTTCTGCCCTATCTCTTGTTAAAAATTTCTTTTAAATTACCTTTTTGAATAGTGTCTGAGGTTCTCCACCTTCCTCTTTGCCATTGCCCACTGCAGTAACCTCTACTTTGTCCCAAGGAAAGCACTGCCTGTCATAAATGTACACTGCAGTCCCTCCATCCTGACTAAAGTGAATACCGTTGTGCCCATGCACTCTTTGGACTTGCTTTGGTGAGGTGCATTGTAAGGCTGGAACATCCCTGAATTCAGCAAGATTTCTGATTCACCCTGAGCCTGAGGCACAGAGGAGGATGAGCTGATGCTGAGCCTCACGCTGCCGTGCCCAGGTTAACAAAAGCCGGGCTGTGGTCACGGTCACAATCACCAGCACAGGGAACCAGATTACATGGAAGGGCTCACTACAGCCCGGGGGCTCTCTGTCTGTGGAAGTGGGACCTGGGCAAAGGTAAGGACATGCCATAGTCTGGAACCACAGCTTGAACCCCTACAAGGTGTGAAGAGGAAGATTTTATCTTTGGCTGTCCCAGGAGGGACAAAAAAGCAGCGTGGACTTTAAGGGAGCGGAGCCAGCAGGCTGTTTTATCTTGATTCTACCCTTGATTCAGTTTGAGCGCAGGGATGTTCTCTTCATTCAGTGCCTCGCTGGTAAAAATGTGTTTGGAAAGGTTGCTCCTTCTCCCCAGTTGCTCCCGGCTTTATGCTGCCTTGGAGAAGCATGAGAACTGGGAGAGGAGCGATTTCTCTCAGCAAAGCTCTAATGACGAAGCTGCCAGTGTCATTTTATAGATTCTGCTGGGGGTGAGAGGGTGTTATCCCACAGACAATCCTGCCACCGTGGTCATGTTCCTCTGCCTTCAGAGCGCGGCTGCTCCTCTGCAAGTCTGTATTTGTTTGTCCCATGTTTGCCGAGAACTTTCTCAAAGCACCGCAATCCTGACAGTCCCTTCCCAGCCCAGGGAAGTGGATATTCAATAAAAATTGTGCTGAGCAGACTTTTCACTAGAAACAACAAGTTATGAGTCTCCTCACTGTGATCAAATAGTGGTGATCCTACAGAACCTGCTATAGCTACAGGCATTGCTTGGATACACAGTACATTTTAAGGTTCTGGTTTATTATCTATATTTAAGTTATTTCATGTTTGTTATACTTTGTATTTCATTCATTGACCTTTGTATTACATTCATTGCAGAGATCGATACTGAGAACCCAACACACAATGGGACAATCTGTGTCAAAATGGACAGTTAGTCTTGATGTTCTGGGTAGTGTTTTATCAAACCATTTTGTATAATGAAATTTCTGAAATATTGCCATTAGAATAGTTTTTCCTGGATTCCTCTCCTATTTGTCTGTTGTTCCAAACTGTATGAAGGCAGAAAAGCAGAAAGCATAACTGATCAACCGTAGACAAAAGGGAGAGTGAAAATTGTGTTAGATTTAGTGGAAAGAGGTTTGGACTTCAAGGACTTTGTACAATATGGCCCCAAACAACCCTCTGAAACAAGCAGCCCTGCTGTTGTCCTGGGTGTCAATCACGGCTGCTGGCAGAGGGGACGTGCAGGGGTCACATCACCCATCTCTCAGCAGAGCCCCAGGATCTGGGGGGCCATGAGCCAGCTTGCCCAGCTACACAACTTCTTCACATTGCTGTGTCTGCCACAGAACCGTTGACACGGCGCATTCATGATCCAAAGTTTTCAAGCCTTTTGACAGCCCATGGACTGTCAGCGTGGGAATCACTTGCAGCAATATCAGCAAGGGCAGGGGAGGGTCCTCTAGAACCCTCACTGATATCAGCAGGGGTATTCTGTACACTCCTCCCTGAATACCTGTGCTTCCCTGCTCAACAACTTCCAAAACTCATGGACATCAGAAAGGAAGGAGATAATGCTTCCTTGATTAATCACAGGGAATGAGGAGAGAGAAACCTAATCAAGATTTAGTGGAAAAAGACAATCATTGCTGCTGATCTTGGGCACGCAGAAATGCATCAGGTGTAAAACATCTGAACTTGAGCAAAGAGAATTCTTTGCATCAGCACAGAACTCGTCTCCGTCACATCAGACACGCTCTCACCTGCCCTCCTAAGAGATGCTCAGTGATCAGAGATAACCTGGAGAATCATTACTGATTACCAGCACCATGAAATTCAAGGACTTCCTCCCAGCTCACTTGTTTCTTCTCTGACAGGAGCAAGAGATCAAAAATGAAAGAGCATGTCACTTCTTAATGGTCTCCCAAGTCAAGCAAGGCTACTAGGATATAAATATACAGTCTTTATTTGCAAAGAACTGTAAAAAAAAAATTGCTCCAAAGGCAAGAAGAAGTAATATCCAGAGATATCCATCAAATGAGGGATGTGGAGCCACAAAAAAGTATCTCAAACAGTAGAGATCTCCAGCCTGAGGACAAAGCCCCACTTGCTGAGAAGAAAGAGATGTAGAATATTTACCCCAACTGTAAGAGCTGCATGTCTGGCCATCAATTTGAGCCCGTGTGACAAGACCAGCACCAATAAAAAGCTGCTTGGAGGCAAAGATCATATTTACAAGGGTGTTTAGGCTCCCATGTCGACAAGTGGGTGTTTCTGAGGAGGGTTTCTTCTCTCCTCAAACGGCTTTTTCCATTAAGCGACTCTTCAAATGTTCTCAAAGCCTCGTGTAAAGCAAAGACATTGCACAGGAGAAGAGCAGTGCTCAGGCTGGGAGAGGTGAAGCCACACACAGGTGGGACTTGGCACAGGGGGACACAAAGATCAATATATAATCCTGGAAAAATAGAAGCCACCTTGGTCCCAGAGATGGCTGTGAAAATGCACTGGAGCAGAGCTACTGCTGTCCATGGAAGAGAAAGGGAGAGGGAAAATAAATAAAAGCAAGGTCTTCCCAGGCAGCTGTTTCCCTACGGATTATAGCAAACCCCAGGAAAACTAGTCTGGGAGTGAGCACTCCGTCTGCTCTCAGCGCTGTGCTCTATCAAATCCCTCACTTTTTAAGGAGATATTTTCTACCGGGAGACAGAGCTACTTGTGCGAGCCAAATCTAAGCTGTGACTTTCTTGTCCAGTGGGAACATTTAGCCATAGACACACTTCACCCACGTCTAGAACAGGGAACTTCACCCAGATAAATCTGCCATGGTCCAGAAGTTGGAAGATGTAGAAGTTTGCAGCCATATTCCCTCTCTTTGGGTAACTCTCTGGTCTGAAGTCCTCGATGTGGTTGGCCAAGCTGTAGCTTCTTGAAATTGCTGACGTAAGCAGTGAAATATTACCAGGAGTTCCTGTATCTAGGGATGGGAGGGCAGGCACAACAGAAGCTGCTGCTAATCAGAATACAAGTAAATTATTTTTTCCATCTGTGATGCCCGCAAATAAGATCTCCCTGCTGCTCTTTTCTCAACTGCTCCACTCATCAAGTCCCTTTGCTCTGCATGTCCTGCTGGCCATTTATGATGGAGTAAAATGGATTTGTCTTCCGGCAGTAATTTTTTTTTTTTTTCATTTTATTTGCATTTTAAATGCATTGACATGAGAACCTTTTGAAACTTCATGATGCCGCTTAGAGTACTCATTAAACATTTAGTGTGTGGAGACGGGGGGAAAAAAGGGAAACAAACCAAGAGCCAAAACCCCAGATGAAGTATAAAACAGGGGAAGCGGAGTTCAAGGGGCAGGTTTCATCCTCAGCTCAAGGATGAAGGAACGTTTGCTCTTCCATATTCAGCGGTTGCTGGGACCTGGCAAGCTACAAAACCACACAGGGCTGTTTTAAATTGCTGCCCCGGTACAAAGGCATCTGCGGTGATCTGAAAGCATATGGAATAACAGGAATACAGAACATCCCCCGGGTTCAAAGAACCCCTGTGTCTCCCCCAGACAGGGGGAGAGAGAAGTGGTAGGGAGAGGTGTCACTGCCTCTCCCTGCCTCAGGGCAGGACCGGTTTGCATCTCTCTTTGCTCTGTACTGGTGCAGGAGTGGCCCAGCAACAGGGACGACCTGCCAGGGAAAAGCCTGGCACGGTCACAGTCACCCGGTGCCAGCCTGGCTGGTGGCTGGGGACAGTGGCAACTGGTGCACTGAGTCCCCAGGAGCTTCCCTGAGGGTGCGAATGGGGAACCAACACCTCGTGGTCAATTTACAGGAAACACAGACAGACAGAAGGGAATTCTTTCTTTAGCTGGGATGGACGGTTTACAGGGAGAATGTGAATGTGCAAGTTTTCTAAATGGTCTGAATTATTCCAGGCTCTCTCCAGCTGAACCAAGCAGTGCTGATGAAACCCTGATTTCTGAGACATCCCTGACTTCAACGCAGCTGGGCTTTTGCCACAGTGTGCCCGTGCAATTTCTGGAAATAGCTCTAGCTGTGAAAACCGAGTCTGAAACAAGCGGGGCAGATCCCCTTCTCCCTTAGAGCACAGTTGGAAGCACAACAGCAACCCAGAGGGACTGCAGCCAGAGGCTCCTCCGCACAGAGACAGGGCTGGTGACTCCGATCCGATCAATAGCAATCCCCCTGGAGGGAACACGGCTTTTCAAGTCACGGCTCTGAATGTTTTTAACTGCCTCTTCTTTATTAAAGGGCGCTGCAAGGACCAAATGGAGAGGAAAATTCAGGTTCAGAGGATGACTGAGAAGTCTCCCAGTTTCATCTGAAGTTTAAAATCAATCACCGAAAATGGCTGTGGGAGGGAGAAACCAGTTACTGTGCTACTCAGCACTCTGTGGAAGGGCTTCACTTCCACCTCCAGGCTCTTTTGTTCACCCCACAATGAGATTTCCCCCCCTGGCTCCAGCCCCTGTTTAGGACGCTGGTATCTCCTTGATAATATTTGAAGCCCTTCAGCAATTCCACAGCTGTAAGAAGTCCTGATCTGGAATTTGAGAATTCCTAATAAAATTTACTGGAGCTACGGCAAAGGCAAAGCTTCCAGTCACAGAATCACAGAATGATATGGCATTGGAAGGAACCTCTAGAGATCATCCAGTCCAACCCCCTGCCAAAGCAGGTCCTCCTACAGCAGGTTGCACAGGAACATGTCCAGGTGGGTTTTGAACATCTCTAGAGATGTAGACTCCACCACCTCTCTGGGCAGCCAGTTCATGCTGAAGTGCCCAATCCTTCTAACCTTTGCTATTTGATCACTGCTGGAGTCCTGGGCTCAGCAGAAGGGAGGTCAGTACCAAAGGACTGTAAAGTAGCTGTAAGTCACAGCTGCACTTTTATTACCATTTTATGATCAGACCATGGATATAGTCTCTTGCATAATTCAAATCCTCATGAAGACACAACCATTTGTCAACGGCACCAACACAACCACTGGACACCATGGGGAAGGTTGCTCTAATCACATATTCATACAACCACTGCCCAAAGTGGCCTGCAGGAACAAGCACGAAGGATGGGATGAACACCATCTAACAGTGGACATCTACAGGGTCAGCACCCACACCTCAGTGAACCACATTCTCTTTTCCTTTGGGCAGGAGACAACACAACTCTGGGAAAGGGATAACTTATCCATCTGGGGCACATTTATCATGAAGTGCCCATACTCCCCACTGACTAAACAGAGGGGACCAGGGAGCAGTGGAGGAACCTGCATCTCATCAGAGTCGTCCCAATGGTCATCATGTACGGCTGTGCCATGCTCTGGGGAATCCTCCAGGAGTCTTGGATTCTGAGAAGGATAATTGAGATTCTACTCCCAAATCCTCACTCCTATGAGCACTCATAAGAGCACAGGATGGATGTACTGGATTAAATCCAGCATTGACATTACCAGTTAAGCATGAAGCCATCAGCCTATTACGATAAAGTCAACACACAGGAAGGTTTAAGGGATAGATTCTTCAGTGAGGGATTTAACTCACTGATTTCAAATATAACTCCCTGTATTTGCAAGGGTTGAAATAATTTTGCAGCATCTTGAATGGCAGATTATGGGTCATCATCCATCAAAATCATGGGTAAGCAATGAACAAGGTTGAGGATGGGTGATTTAATAACAAACAGATAAAGTACCCTGTTCTTATGGAGCACAGGTATTATTTCATTTTCTATTTACTGTCAGGATCTCCATGATAAATAGTCCTTCATAACTTTGATTCTCACACACTAGAGTTATTAAACTTAATTGTGTTCCCCCCCCATGTTTTATTAGGGCAGGGATGAATTTTCATGATTCATTCAACATTCATAATTTGTTATAATCTCATTGTTTTGCTCTTTGTCTCAGTAGCTATAACATTAACCTAGGTCAATAATTCTGTCAAGTGGGAGTGGTAATACTTGAAATAGGGAATTTAAAACATGGGAGCTACATCTTATCTCAAAGATGCAAAAATGAAAATCTTGGATAATCACTGGATGAATGTGTTCCGAGCAGCTGGGGTCCGCACAGCCAGGGAATATTTGCCTACTGGATACTTATGATATGCTTATATGATGCAAATTTCTCTTCCATTAGCTTTTAGCTTGGATATAACTTAACACTACAAGCATTTTTTCCAATCTAACAGAATGTGCTGAATTATCTTAAGATGTATCTTGAAATATCACCAGCTCTTGGAAGAATTTCAGGGCCCATCTGCAACCCAGAGAAAACTCAAACAATTGTGTCCTGAGATTTGGTGCGTGGATTCTGGTGTCATAGGACCCAGAAGCTTTGTCACTTCAAAGCTTTTAGTTTGGACATGCCACGATTTACACACTCATTTCTCTCTAGAGGCTGAGCTTCCTGGCCAGAGATATCCTGGGGCATCTGTGCACCCCAGGGAATCCAGATAAGAAGGCTGGTCTTTAAAGAAAGGAACATGAGGCACATTCATTGCAGTTGTCCATGCCCAAAGTCAAATGTTCAACCTAGGGGTGGTAGACACTTTTTTCCCAGTTTCAATGTTGATCCTTATTTTCTGTCTAAGAATGAATTTCCAAGGAAGCCTTCAGAGTAATCTTACATATTCCACATTGGATCTGAATCTCCTGAGATTCACTGGATTTGAATCAGCTGCCACAAAGACCTGGGTCTCACAGAGCGGAGGAAATAGGGTTATCAGTGAGCCCAGAGCTCTCTCCCTGTGCTGGGAAGAGCTGTAATGTATTCTAGGGAGACTGTATCCCCGGGTCTAGAATTACACAGAACTGTATAATGAATAAACCATTCATTTCCTATTGTGTTACTGGGACTGTAATCTCAAGAAATCCCAAATTACCTGGAAAAGAATAACCTATTCAACAGCAGCATAACAGCAAACTATCCCCCAAAGCACAGTCTTCAGCTTATGACATAGTTTTAAGTGCCCTCTTCTGCGGGGGAAAAAAAGTTCCTTCAGTCCTCTAGTAATTTGTTAAATTGAGTCTTTTAAAGCTCTGAATTCCCAAACCACAAGATAAGAATATGCACCGACTTAAGCATTTAGGGTCATATTACCAAGCTCTTCTCTGTAATCACAGGAACTAGACGGGGGAAAAAATCAGCCCTAAATACATGCACATATATTACTGCCCCTTGCCTTTTCTTCTTATCCCTCTCATTTTATTCCGTCTTTACAAACCCAGACAGCAATGCAATGCCATCTCTCGTATTTGACAGACTCCTCTCTCCTTCAAGAAGCTTGGGTTGTCCCTGTCCCCACAAGTAATGCTCTCCCCTCCTCCCCAGCTGTCCCAGTACAGCTGGTGGTTGTACATGCAATTGTTGTGTTTGCTGCTCCTTGATTTGCTCCCCACCATTATAATGTCTTCAGTACAGTCAGTCTCATACCTCAGCTCACATCCTGTTCTCTATTTAACCTCTTTGGGCATTGAGGGGGAGGTGGCATGTTGGAATCAATCCATTCAATATATATATTTATCACTCTTTGCAGAACTTTCATCTCCTCTGCCTCCAACCTCTCATGTCTGTCCCATTTACTGCACCTGCCTCCAGTCTGTACTGTTAGTACATGAGTTTGATATATTTTTACATTGATACCAGACGTGGGTTTGAGTTGGTTTTGTTTTTTTTTAATTTTTAAATTAAGTTTAATTTCATCAATCGCCAAGTGCTGAGCAAGAAACAGCGTTGCCAGCGCAGATTTACTCATCAGACGAGGGTGGCTCAGATGCTGAGCTGCAGTTTTACAACCAATGATGTGCAAGGGAGCAATATAATAAGATTCACATCCATGTGCCTTCTCCTCCCCGACCTGAACGACCATCTGCATCCATGCTGGGTAGGTGTGGCCTTTAGCACATCCCAGACAAAACCCTTCAGCTCTCATTAATATTTTTCAATGGCTCTGGACCCAAGGGCCTTGGCCCGGGATGTGTGACTGCTCCAGACATGAACCATTTGATGGATGAGGTCTTTGAACTCCTAAGGTGGCTCCTGATTCAAAACCGAGCCAGCCACAACCTGCATTTTCCACTGACTGTTCCCTGGGTCAGATCAATGGATCTGAGAAAGCCTTTCAGAGCTGGGTGACTTTGTTGTAAAAGACACAAAGACCAAGGAGGCTCCATGAGAGACACCATGAAGTGTGAACAGCTCTGAGAAACCCTCCATGTCCAGGGCAGCTTTTCCGCAGTCTGATGAGGGTTTCACTTGTTCAGAGATGGGAAACGAGAAAACAGATAGAGTTCCCTTAACCTGACAGACACGCTTTGGCTGGAATATTTCAATTTCATCTTGGAGGCTGTCCCCTTTTGGAAAAACTATCTCAGTGTGTGGGAAACTATGGCCCCTTTTGCAGATCCATTTCCCAAGTGGTACCTGTTCCTCTGGCTCACTGGTGATACTGGCCAGATAGATGCCCTCCTCATGGACCTGCGGGACTCTCTGGTTTCTGCCATGCTGCCCTGGACACGTCCATCCCAGCCCCTGCTGTACCAGCAGCATCATTATGGATCACGTTTGCTTTAACGGGAGAAGAAATGTGTAACCTTGTCTGAGCAGATGAGACATCGATTCTGTGTCTTGTCCTATCTCTCCACCAACTTATCATTTGCTCTTTCAAAGCATTGCTGAGTATGGGAATACAGAAAGGGCTTCCTAAAAGCTTGAGCTTTGTGATACTCCTCTCACTCCTCTGGGAGAACACGGAGACTTGCAAAGTGTGTTTTTATGGAGACATCCTACCTTGCGGGAGAACATGATTAACGAGGCAGGAAGTGTGAAAATCATGTACGTTTAGGTAGTTAGAATGTCAAACTAATACGTCTCTTATCATGAATCCCGTAGCTGAGGGTGGATATATATGTCCCATTTCTGGGAGCCACATGATCTGAAATTTTCTACTCTCACAGAGAAATAAATAAACCATAACTAGGATTCTGGACCTTTAGACTGCAGGAAAAAGAAACTGGAAGGCTGAGTTGGAAGCACCCTCATGACAAAAAAGAAGAAATCTAATTATTTGTTTACAAATCCCATGCTTTTTAGCCTTTTTTTAATTTTTTTGGCAAGGCCGGGCTCATGGCTTTTGACTGCTTGAAACTGGAAAGACGCTGTGTGCCATTACAGCAGCTCAAGGAAGCCTCACAGTGAGCATCAAAAAACTTTACTTTTCCTTTAAAACATCCTTGTATTGCCAGAGTGATAAAAAAAAATAGCTTACATATATAAATAAGCTGGTCAGCTGCACTTAAAATATTCAAAGTAATTCTCTTCTTAGCATTTCTATCTTTAAGTTATAAAGCAAGGTTCGTTGGCTGCTGACATTCTTGAATTTCAAATAAAGAGACTCAGTAAGGCTGCTGGCTTTTTCTTCTGCATCCGCTTAAAAATGCGTTCACAAATTATTTAAGGCAAGTCCTCGTCATGGCTTTCAGTTCAATACAGAAGAGAAACAAAGCTGAGGAGCACCCCACTGACAGCAGGAGAAATGCCACGTAGGTTCCATCTCAGACTTTACATTACTGCTGCCCTTAATGGAGGCACCTCCTGATTCTGCACCATCTTAAGTGAAACCAACATCAGACCTACAAATATTTGATTTTTAAAATAAGCAAAGAGTATAAAACAGTAGGGATAAGTAAGTTAATTAATTAGTGACATTTATGATAAAATAGCTGGCTATCAAGTTTTCTTCCCATAGCTCTTTGAAGATAATAAACTGTTTTAACTCTTAATATACAAGAGCTCTTAATATACAAGTCAGCCTACAGAAAACCAAACAAACTAAACCAAACCCCAAACCAGGCTATAAGGATAATTCAGACAAGCCAGGTGACAATGACAAGGATGGATGTGAACGTTCTTTGCCATTGGGAGCTAGGCATAAATGACAAGGGCAGACACATTTATGTTCAACATGGACACCCCAAAAAGATATGCTCCAAACCACAAAACTTGGGGTTTATATTATGGGACAAACACAGGCAAACCAACCTACCTCGATCAGTTGGCTAATTCAGTCGGATTATCAATTAATAGCACAGTAAAGGCGATTATAGTGGGATTAGACTGTCCGTGGGAAACCCGCTCAGAAAATTCCCACCTCCTTTATGTGATTTCTAGGGCCCAGGTGAGGATGCCACCAGCTTCCTCTGCAGTCCTGGGGATTTCCAGCCACAGCCTGGAAAATAATTCAGTATCTGCCACATCTCACATCTGTGTCCCCCACACATTGTTAGAGAGGCCCCTGTACGTGATCAAGAGATTTCTCCAGTACAGACCTATATTTGAATTTTTTCTGTCAAAGGCTACAAAAGTGATTCAACGACCAAAATGTAGATCTGGGCAGAGCCAGGGGTCTCCACTGCTGTTTCACTAAGTTACAGTGAGAAAGAACATGTGGCAGAGTATAAACAATGAAGTGTGACTTTTTACAGGTGAAACTGTTTATTTTTTCTTAGTTCAAAGAACTGTTTTGTTCTGTTTACAAATGTCTTTGCATTTTACCTACAAAAATGAAAACTGCATCACAGTCTGTGAGGATAAGGCTTAGGAAAAAAACGCATCTCTTCAACTTGAAACAACTCTTTTTTCAGTTACTAAAACTGTTGAAGAATTCAAGAAATTATTGTCCCAGCTTTAGTCGCGGGGCCTTTGGGGAACCCACTGGAGCCCACTTCTGTCCCAGGCTCCCCGCTCCACAGCGACAGCACTGGCATCTTCCCAGTCCTCAAAGCACAGTTCAAAACTGACTAAACGGTGGCTTTCATGAAAAGAGAACTGTACAGAGATTAAAGCCTAGCTTTTTTAAAGACTATTGGAAACGGAAGAGAAGACATAATAATATTTTTTTTAATAGCATCAATTGAAAAACCTACCCCTCAATGTTTTCTTTTTTGTGAAATAGGACAACTGACTGTTTGTTTTAAGGACACTTGACTGTTGGAGAGGCTGTTTTTCCGGGTTGGGCTTGTTATATAAATCGCAGATCTCATCCTTTCAGTCAATGGTGAGCACCCTCAACAAAAATAAAAATCAGGTCATTTTTTTTGTCTTGCTAACACCTCCTTAAATGCACCATGTTTTGATGGAGACTCCTCAGCAAGCTCTGCCCTTGGCCCTCCTGTAATTGGCTGAGTTACCTGGGAATCAAAATCAATTCCTATTAGAGAAAAAAAGAGAGACTGCCCAGCACTGCATCAGGCTGGCGATACCTCCCGGCGCCTCCTGACAGCCCTTCTGTACCTTAAGAGGAGCTTCTTCTTGCTCCTTCCACAAGGAACTGGAAGAGGTCAGTGGTGAGCTCCTGCTGCGACCAGCTCATCCCCGGTGGCAGAGCTGGACAAGGCAGAGACCCACCTCATCGAACACTCGGTCTCTGCTGGGGGGATGCTCAGGGGAGCACAGGAACAGGACAGGAATGGATGGGACCTTTTTCCCAGCCATGTCACAGCTTCCAACAGCCCCTGGCTGGTGCTTTGAGGCAGAGGTTTGAAAACCTATGGATTACCTCAATGTTGCCCATAAAGTTCTCCAGCCCTTTCACCAGTCTCACTGCAAGGCCCGACTCCCGACAATAACAAATAACAAAATACAGAGGGAAGGCAAACCACTGTTTTATTAGTTTTAAATTAAGTGGCTGTTAATTTCATAGGCAACGGGACACAGTAAAACACCAGGAGGCTTCAGTTTTCGTCACACTCTTCACAGTCATAAACTTCTCTAGCGGGTGCTTTGTACAATTCTTATCTCATTCCCTTACTCCTTTCATGGTCCCTCCCTGTCTCTATCTTGTCCCCTAAAGGACAAGATGATTGAGAATTCCTGCCTTTTGCTGAGGTTGAAAATGTTCCAAGAAACCTCCTTTTTAAATTTAATTTTCTCTTTATGAAATGGAATTCTTCACCAAATTTGCCTCCTTCCCACATTAAAAAAAAAAAAAGAAAAAAAAAAAGAAAGAAATCAAATTTCTTTCAAAATGCCAAACATCAGAAAGGGAAATATTTGTACTTTTCCAACTCACCAAGATATTTTGATCTTCAGTTGTTTGCTGAAGTTGGAAATATCAGGATTTTTTATATGCTTCTCAACCTGTCCTGGCTAGATCGCTGCTCTTGGGGATGACTATTCTTTCCACAGGACACATATGATCTCAGATGGGTCCACCAGCACTTCCAGAATGACCAGCGGAAGGGTGGTGCAGGGATGGAGCCAGGGGTGCAGAGGAGCAGCAGTCGATGGAATATGGCTGAAGCTCCCTGGGCTTTTTTGTGAAAATTGGGTTTTTTGTGAAGTGCTGAGATTAGAATCATTGAATGGTTCAGATTGGAAGGGACCTTAAAGATTTTCAAGTTCCAGCCTCCCTTCCCTGGGCAGGGACACCTCCCACCACACCACGTTGCTCCAAGCCCCCTCCAACCTGGCCTTGAACCCCTCCAGGGATGGGGCAGCCACAGCTTCTCAGGGCAACCTGGGCCAGGCTCTCACCACCCTCACACCAAACAAGTTCTTCCCCACATCTCAGCTCAATCTCCTTTCTTTCAGTTTAAAACCATTACCCCTTGTCCTATCAGTGCACTCTCTGATCACAAGTCCCTCCCCAGGCTTCCTGGAGCTTCTTTAAGGACTAGAAGGGGCTCTAAGGTCCTCCCAGAGCCTTCTCTTCTCCAGGCTGATTCTGCAAATGCTGTGTCCTACCAAGTCCCACAGCTCAACGATGCTCTGGAGTGGCTGTTGGAAACAAGATCTCTTTATCCCATTTTAAAACTTACAAACTACTGTCATTTATGCTGGATTCTTCTCACCATTACCCCTCTCCAGCCAGGATACATGAGCTAAACCCGCAGAACCCAGATGGAGCTGCCCTAATGAGCAATACAAACCAGACTTTATTAGCGAAGTCCATTTGCTGGCTGGGGATCTCAGACATCCAAGCCAACCATTTCTGCCTGTCTTAGAATCATAGAATTATTCAGGTCAGAAAAGACCGTTGGGATCATTGAGTCCAACCATCGGCCCCACTCTACAAAGTTCTCCCCTACACCACATCCCCCAACACCACATCTAAAACTGTATTTATCTAGTCCTTTCTGTTACCAGCCTGTGGTCCCAGCAGCTCCTGGAGGAGGCTGAGACCCAAGCAGCCACCCACATTGGTGGACCAGTTTGGGCTGGGAAAGCAGAGCACCATCAGCAGAGGAGGGTGGTACGCAGCGGTGTGGTGTTCAGCTTGTGCTTTAACATCTATATTTTCAGTCCAGACTAGTGACCCACGGATTAGCTCTCACTAATTGCTGATCCGTTCTCCTGTGAAGTGCTTTCCTCCAGCTCAGTGCTCAGGCGTAGATTAAAAAGGGCTCATGCCACATTACAAAAATATTTAATTAATAAAAACAAATTAATTGCCCAGATGAGGCCAAGTAATCTGCTGGTGGGAGACATGAATGAAGTGGAGCTGAGCAGAAATGTTCTCCTGGAATACATTTGTACCACACCAATGAAAGAAGTAAAGAGAAGGGAGAAGGATCTCTGTGAGGGGGTGTGGATGGATGTGGAAGGGACCACGACCTTTGTGTTTGTCAAGCCCTGAAGCCAGGGCAGGGTCAATCACTGACCGCTCACCCCACAGCGATGTCGGATACACCAGGATGCTTAGGCAGAACCAGCTGAACGGCTGTGGGAGGAATGGAGGACACCCGGCCTGTGCTGTCACGTCTGGGGGAGCGATGCTCATGAAAGGACACCCCGAGAGCAAGCCCCAGGAGCCGCCTGCTCCTCTACAAGGTTCCCAGCACGGTGACCAGGGAACGCTGGGTCCAGTGAGGCCTGGAGGTGGCAACTGTCCCAAGAATTACACACAGGCCACTTTCCCAGGCAGCGGCTCCCAAAGTCAGGACTCTCGGGCACAGCCGGGCTGGGATCTCTCTGCTGGAGAGACACATCCCGGGAGCTCTGCCGAGGCGATGCTCCATTGAGGACTCGCATTTCTGCATTCTGTCCGTTTGGAGGGGACAAAGAGTGACAGCATTTTCTATTGACATTTTCGAGAGCGCAGCCTGTCTCCAGGGAAAGCCGAGGATGGAACAGTTGCAGTTCATTAGCCTTGAGGATGGGAATGGGAGAGGAGTGACTCCAAGGCAGCCATCTGCTGCCCATCCCATGGGGCTGCTCAGCACCCGGGGAGCCCTGGGTCTGCTGTCAGAGCTCCTCACCATGGTCCCCTGCAGAGGGGAACAGCTCAGCTTCCCCTTCACCAGGGCTGGAAACAGGTCTGCGGGTCCCAGCCAAGGCAGGGGACTCATGGGGGTCCTGCCAAGACCCCCCAGAGCAGGTCCCACAGGTGGCAAAGTTGGCTGCTGCCTGCACCGTACCCTTCGGCAGCGACAGTCATGCTGCTGACAGACCTTATATTTCAGGAGGACAGATTAATTTTCTGGGCCAGAGCCCTGACTGGTGTTGATCTTGCAGCGTCCATCAGGACTGGTTTCCCTAAGATAAGGTGCTGGAGCCCCTCTGCTGGGAGGACAGGCTGAGAGAGTTGGGGGATTCAGCATGGAGAAGGTTCTGGGGGAGACCTTAGAGCCCCTTCCAGTCCCTCAAGGCGCTCCAGGAAAGGTGGGGAGGGACTCTGGATCAGGGAGGGGAGCCAGAGGAGGAGGGGGAAGGGTTTGACATTGAAAGAGGGGAGATGGAGCTGAGATGTGGGGAAGAACTTGTTTGGTGTGAGGGTGGTGAGAGCCTGGCCCAGGT
>JAOTQQ010000009.1:5596132-5619128 GCA_026546715.1 Gallinago undulata
AATTACAGAGAGCCAGAAGGTCTCCCCTCAGCCTCCTTTTCTCCAGGCTGAACACCCCCAGCTCCCTCAGCATCTCCTCACAAGACCTGTGCTCCAGACCCCTCCATTGCCTGGGCCAGGTTCTCACCACCCTCACAGCAAAGAATTTGTTCCTGAGATCTCCTCTCAACCTCCCCTCTTTCAGTCTAAAACCATCCCCCCTCATCCTCCCTAAGCCTTTGCATTTGTCCCCATGCTCTCCCGCAGCCCTGGCTTGCTCTGCTGGACCCTTGGCCCTGGCAGTGCGTTTCACCCCACAGACAGCCCAGTAGAATTCCAGTGCTGCCTCCCAGAACCACCTGAAATAACAGGAAAAGGTAGCAGACTCCAAAGCTGCCAGGTTTAGTCCGACTGGAGTCGGTTCTACTCCAACCACTCTGCGGCAGAGAAAGGACTGGGAGCACTTTGTGCCAAATGAGCATTCTCTTTACATTTAATCAGCCGGCTATATTAATTAAATATGAATTGATTATGAAGGACATTAATTGAGGTTTAAAAGAGATACATTTAGGCGCCCATGCAATTAACTCAAAATAACAGAGGCAATAAACGTGGAAGCCTATTAATACAATAACCTTGCGAGGCTCATTTGGAGCGTTTCCTCCCCGTACCCGCACCCAGCCCAGCGCCGGCTATCACAACCTACACATCAATTAGCACGCTTTCAGAAGATAATACACATTTTCAATTAGCGGGTCTCTCACTTGCTGGCTCTGACGGCGGTTCTACCTTTGAGTGGCTCTGCCTCTTTCCTCTTTGGTACCTTGGATTGTTCAGCGCTTTGGATCTCCTGCCGTTCCCGACCTCCACGTTAGCTCAGCCCTTCTGATCTGGATTACGCGTGGAAGAGTTCCACTGCTGGGCTCTCTCTTAAAAACACGGCTGAGGAGAACACCAGGCTGGGAACAGGTAGAGATGGGTCTATCACATCCAGACCCAGTGTTCAAACAAGTAATTCCTTTCCTCTGCCTTTCTGTAGACAATAATCCAGGGCAATCTGGCCTGTACCAAGTTTTTCCATGTGCCAAATAGTCCCTGAACAGGCAGAATCAGGAAAGGGAAGTCTGTGTGCAAGAGGAAACATGTACACAGACAACTCAGAGACTTCTTTTTGAAGCAAAAGGCTTTTTTTTTTTTTTTAATCAATATCTTTCTCCAGCATGAAAGCCCCCCTTTGAAATAAAATTGTGCTTGTGACCCTTTGGGGCTAATTACCAGATGCTCATCTGGATGTTATCTTTTACAGAAGCTGAAAAAGGAAAAAAATTCTAAATCAAGTCAGTGTATTAACACCCTTAAAAATATATACATCATTTATCTACCAGAGAGATGAGGTTTTGAAGTCTTGGTAATGAATACTCGCCTTTCTGCCTCACTATTAAGGAGCATTGCTTTCATCGAAATCAGATGAAATTATTGCTGATCGGAAAAATGGGTTTCCCATCCCAACATAGTTCTAAGGATTTCCGAGACACTCTTACTTTGAAGAGAGAAAAAAACAAAAATCTATACACTTTAATGACTTGATCCTCCAGAATCACAATGTTTATATTGGCCCACAGAGAACACATGAGTGTTAATTTTAATAACTTTTAATGTAAATGCGTATTTACAAAAGTAAATTGTATTAAAATAAGAAATATTAAAGTATCCACACTTTCAGTACTGCAGACAAAGGAAATGTTTTAATTTCATGTAAGTAACAGCACCAGTGACCTTGTTTTTAAAAGACAGAATAGTTCATGTGCTTAATCTACTGTAATTCTGGTCTGCTGCTCCTTGAGAACTAGTGAAAGGATGTACACAGTAAAAATACCAAGAGAAAACTGGAATTTGAAGAGGAATCTTAAACCAGGTAAGTTCCTTCTATGATGTTGATGAGCTCTGGTGGCCCCAACAGACACATTCCTTGGCAGAGGCTGGAGACAGGTTTTCTGTCTCGTTCTTGAGGGCCTGGGCCCTGAAACCCTCAGCTACGGGGATAGGATGAGATAGTGATCCTGCCCTTTTCACTCCTCTGGCTGGCCAAAACTGAGAGGATATCCGTGTCCAGCCAAACCACAGTACCGCCAGGCCTCAGCCGTGGGGACAATGTGTATCCTGGAGCCCCAGGGTCCAGGTTCATTACACAGCATGGGGTGTGAGACAGAGCTCCAGCAGAGGGAAAATCACAGAAGAGCCTTCTCGGTTCTCTGCAAAACTTGCGGGACCAATGTAAAGCCCACGTGCACCTCCAGAAGCCACCCCATGCCATAGAACCATAGAATGGTCCAGGTTGGAAGGGACCTTTCAGACCATCAAGTCCAACCATCAACCCAACATTGACAAAACCCACCACTAACCCATGTCCCTCAGCACCACATCTGCCTGGCTTTTAGATACCTCCAGGGATGGTGACTCCACCTCTGCCCTGGGCAGCCTCTTCCAAGGCTGGACAACCCTCCTGGGTGCAGGCACAGCGCTGGCACACATGGCACAGCCTGACCACGGCCAGGGAGAGGGGAGGGAGGACACCCTCCAGCAGTGGGGCTGGGGAGGGCTGTCTCACTCTCTTCTCCTGCTCCAGCTGTTCGAATGAACGTGCCTGTTCACAAATCACGTCTGGAAATGCAGTTGTTAGATCTCATTTCACAGCTGGGGCACAGGCAGAGGGAGGCTGTAGCTGTGCACGCTCCCGACCAGCACGAGCCAAGGGATGCTGCCAAACCCCGGGATGCAATCCCACCCCCGCGACACCTCCCGCTTCAGCAAAGCTACTGCCAGGATAAGATGTTTCTCCTCACCTTCCAGTTCCTTCCTTGTGGTACAGCTTCCTGGAAGCCTATTGGTAGAAGTCAACTCTGCAAGGATTTCTACGTTTGAACTAAGATAGGCAAAATCAAAACCAACTAAAGAACAACAATAAAATCAAACCAAAAACCTGCAGACCCACAGAGACATGACTTTTTTTCTCCCTAAAGCCTTTATGCTGAGTTTGGTCAGAAGAAAGAATTCCAATGATGTGATGGAAGTCAAAGCAAGATGTTGACATTTTCAAAAACATTTTCTTTACCCTTTTAAGCATTGACAGGAGCATTTAGTCCAATTTCACTGATACTCTTGGTGCCTACAAAAATCTAAGTTGGAGGTGAACTTACCATTTGCTGGGGTTTGCAGGAGAAGACTCTGTCCTGCTGCCTCTCTGGGATGACAAACATGCTGCTGTTCCTGGAGACAGTGGCTTGTCCTGCATCGCGCCTGCACAGCGTAAGTCTCAGTTTATTGTTAACTCTGTGGTGTTGGAAAACCTGCCTTTGGAAGCGCAGCATCCTCTCAACTTGTTTTTATGTTTATTTTATGTTGTACTTTACCTTGAGCTCCTGACTCTGCCATTGGCAAGGCACGTCTCCCGCCCAGCAGCAATTAGCCAGGCAGGTGCAGGCCACAGGAATCCAAGAGCTGCAGCTTGACATCTGGCACCAGCCTCAAGCCTGGGCAGTCACGGGTCCCATTCACCTGGCTCTTGGCAGGCTCCCATCAGCCAAGTGTCATTCTGGGCCAGGAACAGCAGGTCACCATGGACCAAGCATCTCTCTCTCCATGCCCCGAACATGTACCGGCCCTGGCCAGCCTCAGGTAGAGCCACTCACCGAGTGTCCTCATGCGATGAGGATGCTATCAGTCTGCAGGCGTGGGCTCTCTGCGTTCCCCTCCTTCCATGTATCTGGCAACAACCTTCCTTGGCATAAAAGGGACTTTTTTTCCTTCCTTCCCCGGAAGCATTGGCCTGACACTGCTCCATCTGGCCTGACTTAAGGAAGATGCACCTGCCTTGCTCCCCTGAATCGTAGGAAGTCTTTGGCTGGTCCAGGAACTCGTTAATCCATCTGGAATGAGAAATGCCAGTATCAGCTCAGTGCACTGGTTCAAAGACTAGGAAAGCTGGGGAGGGTTTTGGATGGTGTTACGAGACACAGATTCATAGCTATTTTTGATTTCCATCCAATTTAATACATTTTGGGCTGGCTTTCTCCTTCGATACAAGGAAAGTTAGTACCATGCTAAACTTGGATGACAAAATAAAGCTTTAGAAAGACCAGCCACCCATATGGAGAAAAAACTATTAAAGGGTTTGGTAGTTCAATGGGTGAAAAAAAAAAAAGAAAAAAGAGAAGGAATCCCACTTCCACAGCAGATGACAGGATCCTTATTATGGATTTTTAATGATCCCATCACCCCATCACCGTCTCCCTGAACCTTTTGGATCCATTGAGCTCAGCCACCCCACTGTTCCAGCAACAGCCTGGTTGCTCAGACTGTGAGTCCTGGCTTATGAGCAGCACAGACCCAGCTCCTCTCAGACACATTGGGGACTCCCAGGGAGAGCTGCAGTACTTGCTGTCTTTCTAAATTGGGTGCAATCTCTATAGTAGTGGTTAACTAGCTACTTGTCTGACCCTAAAATCCTCAGTCTTCAATTAAAATCAGTATTTTTGTGCCCCCAGCATCGTTTTGACACCCATTTCCCCCACAGGCAGAAGCTCTTCCTTGGGCAGAGGACACAAGCCAGAGAAGATGCCCTTCAGCTGCATCAGTACAAGACACTTCTTGAGTTTTCAACACTGCTACAGTTCCACGTAATGTTTCTCCCCTCCGTTCTCCGTCCTTCCCAATAAGCTTTATTCAGTCTAGACATTCATAGAAAATGAAACTCCTTAAAAACAATGAAGGGCAGTGAGTAGCACTTACACTGGAGCAGCTCAAGTTTTGCCTTGGATTGAGTTCAAATCCAACTAAGCGAGCTATTAGGTTCTCTGGAAAGGGTTTCTACTCCGAAGCCCACAGAGCGCTCTGGATGAGGGGAGCTTCCCTGGTGGAAGTGGTAGAGCAACGTGAAGGAGCAATCTTTCCAAAACATCTGCTGTCACAGGTTTAGCAGATTCATTGGAAAACGCCCGACTACTCTAATATAGCACACTCCACAGAAGCCCTACATATTTTTTCCAACATGATGGTGCAAAAAGAACGTGAAGTTCCCATCCTGCACCCTCTCATGCAGCCTTTTCCCAGTGAGCTGGAGAGAAGGGGGGTGGGGATGGGGGGGGGAAATCAGTCAAACCTCTCTCAAGAAAAGGTTTGAAATCAGTGACACGGATTTCCAGATTTATTTCTTACTCTGCTCAACTGCTTCCAGATTTGCTGGATTTGCATATCAGGGGAGATTATTTTTCCTGCTTTCAGCCTCGGAGGAGCAGGCAGGTGTGGAGTAATCAAACCCCATTGAGCTTTAAACACCAAGGAAGCTGCTGTGGCCCTGCGGCAGGATGCAGCCCCTCTGCCTCCTCATCCCCCTCCGCATCTCTTTATCTAGAAAGTCTGGCTACTGCACCGAGGGCTCACTTGCCCACCCTTGGAGCTGGGTGAGAGCGGTCCTTTTCAAACAGCCCCTAGGTCTTGATTTCCTCCTCGAAACTATTTCATATCCTTGTTACTCCGTGTTCAGACCTTACAGCCCCTCTGGTCGACAAGTCCAAGCCCAGAAGCCTTCAAGATTCATGGAGAAGGGTTTATTAGAGCAGGTTCTAAACTAACTGGGTATGACATGATATTGTATATACAACAATAGCACATGATTGTCTTTCTTTTCTCCTGTGACAGTAAGCACTAATAGCTAGCATTGCATGAAAACAGTCTTAAGAGAAGGCAAGGGTCATATCATTAAATAGGAGTTAGTTGCTCCTATCATCCTTTCACCCTCTAAATTGTCAAACTGTTCGAATTAAAAATTAGCAAGCATCATAACTGGTTAAAAAAAAAGGGCTCTGCAGCTTTTTAAAACTCTCTTCCTGTTAGACGTGCTTCCCAGTGTTAAAAAAAGGCCAAATAAAAAGAGGCAGCAACAGGAGGGTCCCAAGCCAATGCAGAGGAACCACTGTACAGTTGGATACTAGTCAATAGAAGAGCCCGGCTCTTGTTTGAGGTGCTCATCTCTCAGTCCCCAAGGCCACCGCAGCCTGTGACTGCTCTGTCTCAGACGTGGGAGAAGCTGAAGTGGAAGGGAGGAACCTGCCCATGGTCCATAGCAGGGAAGGAACCCAGGGCTCCTCCATCACTGCGCCACCCTGCAGGCCACCCAGGACACCAGGAGAAGTTCTGGAGTCAGACACAGCACACTCATTAGCTGATGATGGATGGGGAGCAATTGAACACAACTCACTTTTCAGCAGTGGGATGGTCTCCAGACAGCAGCCAACGCCGAGATTTGCCCATCCACAGGACAGATATTGATGACTTGAGAAGAAGATAGAGCAGGAGGAAATAAATGGACTAAGAGTCCAGAGGCCCACTCAAAATAGTGCTTTAATAGGAACACAGGCACAGAGCAACGAAGCAGCCAGGCCTTGCTTCGTGAGCTTTATGAAGGCTTCAAAGAAGAGATAAATGGAGCATCAGTTTCAAGTTGGTGAGTATCTGATGAATAGAAATGGTTTAGTGTGTGTAGAGGATCTTACCAGAGAAATGGAAAACATTCCTCAAAGACTCCACGAGGAAGTCAATTCCCTTTGGAAAATGAGGCAGTTAAGGCTGGAGGAAGAGGGAGGGGATTAGCATATTATAATATACACACGATTTTAAGCTTTGGAGACACCCTTCAGGAGATCATAGAATGGTTTGGTTGTGCATGATTTCGTTGTGCAAAATGCACAGCGCTGGAGGGGGGGCACATGGTCATGCCGTGGTACAGCAGCAGGAGACGAGGGGTCAGGATGGACCCTCCACAGGTCACTGCTGCTGGTGGGAGCACCAACCAGCCAGGCCTTTGGTTTAGGAGGATCCAGATGCACTTTGCTACCAAGGACACTAAATCACACCCAATTATGTCCTCCATTCCCTGTCTCTAAGGAATGAGCCTTGTGCACTGAATTTCAGATGAGAGCCCTGTGGTTTAGCTATTGAACTAAACCTGCTTCTTCCCTTTTTCTAAAGCTCCAAGGGTTTGCAGTGCATAAGGGAACGGAATTTTGTTTTTTCCATCCAGGTGCCCCGTTTAAATCCAAAGGACTGGATGATACCACAGGAACTAACTTTATCTTTCCAGTCAGCCTTTAACAGCTCTTCCTGTGGTACAACCTGCAGGCCAACAAAAATCAGTGCCGATCTCCAAAAAAACCTGACAGCACCGCTCTTCTTCCTGGATAAACCTCATTAAAAAGCTTTGTTTTGTGAGAGTTTGTGCTTTGAAAGTGCAAACTGTGGATTGCCAGGTCTCCTTGCCCAGCCGAGAGCCCAAGCAATGATGTCCCAAGCCTGCACATGAACCACGGAGCCTCTCTCCGGCAAGAACCAGAAGCAAGCAATCCATTAATGTCAATGGGAATGGATTTTTTTCCCCCCTTGACAACAACAGGCTTTGCCTCAGGTTAAGTGACATCACCCTCAAGATGCTCAGCTCTACATTTTAGGGATCCCGGCAGAATTTCGCAGCCTGCCGCTCGCAGTACCTCCAGCACTCAGTGCTGCTATATTTACTCACAGGCGGCCAGGTGCTTGCAGAAAAGATGCTATCGTGGCGGTTTAAGCTCCCAGATAACTACTCCAGTAGGACAATGGGTTTACAAGCAATTCTGATGAGGCCATTAGATGCTCTGCCATCAGCGCTAATCAACACGACTGGAGTTGTTGAATATACTTGCAAAGCGCTCCCGTCAGCTCCACGAAATAGCACTAACCCCACATTGCCTTATAATTTCCCTTGCAAATTTACCACATCCTGTGAAGGTACGAATTCCCCATCATGTCCAAAAGCTGCCAAAAGAAAAAAAAAAAAAAAAAAAAAAAGCCCCCAAAAAAGCACCCCATTTTCCGCTTAACCATACGCTGTGATGACGGGTATTGCAACAGCTCATTTTCTATAATGAGTTCATCAACATAAAATAGCATCAGGGATATGGCAAAACACACGGAAATTGAGCTGATTTGCAATGATTTCAGACCTGCTGGTTCCACCTCACACCAGCACCTGGCTCCGTGGCCATTCCTAGCCCTGCAGGGCTGTTAGAAGGGGCAGGACCCAGCGACGTGGTACCATACTGAGCGCTGAAGCTCAGCTCATTTAAAGAAAGGCAAACAAACATCTCAGTAAGTGGTTCTAATGAGCAAATTCGTGGAGCTTCGTTACTTACTCCTGAAGCACAGGCTCCTGGTCCCTGCTGGGAACGTGTGCAGGTGTGAAACCTGGAAAAGGCCACTTGTTTTGTCAGGATGGCTCAGGTGCTTGCAGTTCGGGGCTGCCAGCACACTCCTGAATGACACCACAAACTGAAGGCATCTTTCTGGCTGGTTTTGTCCTAAAAAGCTCAATTAAAGAACTGTCTTAAGTCTGTAGCTCAGAAGAAAACCACACTTTTTCCCATGAGCTTCTGGTGCTGCTCAGGTGTCCCACAGCAGCATTACTGGCACCTGAGGGTTAAAGTGTCCCATGGCAGTTAGCAGAGCGCTACTGGCAACTGAAGGTTAAGGTGGACAACCCCCCAGACAGGCTGCCATCACTTCTGAGGCTCTCCACTTCACACACGGCAGCCGTGATTTCATAGTATCATAGAATTGGTCGGAAGGGACCTTTCAGAGCATGAAGTCCAACCATCAACCCATCACTGCCCAAAGCCACCACTGACTCATGTCCCTCAGCACCACATCTGCCCAACTTCTAAATCCCTCCAGGGATGGTGACTCCACCACTGCCCTGAGCAAGGCTTCAAGATTTCACCATGGGATCAGGAGCTCTGGAGGGCACTGTTTAGCTGGCTGGGGCAAAAAAGCAGCAGAATTTGGTTTATACAAGCTGGGATTTTGCCAGCGTTGGTGTCATGAGTTCAAGGAGTGCTTTGCACATATTGAGAGCTACAGCTCCAGGAGCAAGGACAGCCCTGTCTGTGATGGGGGCCCGTGGCACTGTCATGGTGCTGCCTGTACATAGGGAAACCTAAAACCAGAATTCCCCAATTGCCAGGATGAGGAACCGAAGAACACTTGCATTGACTTTCAGCTCATCTCCATATTAACCAAGTTAATGGGATCCCCCCAACTAACATGCCAAGCTCTTGCAGGCCTGAGCCCTCTCTGCAGGTAGCACAGATAACCCACAGCTCAGAAATCCACCCACAGATCGTGGAGTTACATTATTTATTTTTTCTTACATCTCTCTTTGGCTTCAGACACACGAGCACAGAAGCACACCGAGGCCTTGCCAAACTGCATGATTTATGAGTCCTCTTCCCTCCTTGCCCCGTGAGGTCTCAGCAGTTACCCCTCTAAAGATACAGCCTTTAGACCTTTTATATCGTGCTGTGTCTCCACACCCCAAATGGCAGCATGGCCGAGCCCTCACAGACCAGGAGGAACAGTGAGTTTGAGCTGCACAAGCCTGTCATCACCCTCCTCACGTACATTGGCCGTAGCACGTCTGAACAGAGAGAAACCACTGCCTTCCCTGTCCCAGCCCCCCCGGGGAGTCTCACCCTGGGAGAAAGGGCTCTTTTATCTTCAGGAATCAAACCATTCCGGGCAGCACAGTTCAAATACGCAGATATTTTACTATGGCTATATTTTATAGTACGGCCATAAAGGCAATAAAACAAAAGGTTAATACTAGCAAGTTCATAAATTTACTAGTCAAGGATTAGTACATTCTTGTTCATCTTCCCTTGCTTTATTGAAATTTTACACACAAAGGTTTAGATTTGCCCTTGCACAAAGTTTTTGAGGCAGCAGAAGGGTTAGTCTGGGTTAGTAAATAGTTTAAGATCTAGAACAGGCTGCACTCATAGGAAGTTTTAGAACAATTCCTGATTTCTGTATTACAGGGCAGTGCCTGTTTTCAGCCCCTTCAGTCCCTTCTTAAAACCGGTTCCAGCTGTTTGATGAGTTATTGTCTGCAGCTGAGAGCTAGCAGTCCTGGGAAGCAGAAGGGGCTACCTGAGAGCTTCCAGGGCAGGGCAAAGCACCCCGTTGGGTTCCTTCTGCCCCAACCTCCCAGGGGGTTTGAAGCCCAGTGATTTGCCTTTGCTCTGATGCCCAGAGGAGCAGCACTCACTCTGTTCCCCTGACTCTGACACCACAGATCAACGCCCCAAAGCTTCCACTGCTTCAAAATCCTCACCAGTGAGACTTCTAAGAGGGTGCCAACACACAAGTATAGTTTTGTGTTCAGCTAATACGGTCTCAATTTTTGTAGTTACTGATATATAACTAGGAGGACATAACCCCCCACACCACCAAGCTGCAGTACTGGGTGAGCATTACTTTCCCGTGCACCAGCACACAATCCCCTGGGATAACACACAGCAACTGCCCAGCGAGATCCCAATGGCTAGAAATTCAAAAATTTTGGTAGACTGAGAAACTATTCGAGCCCAGATCTCCTCTGCTCCCCCGAACGCTGGGAATAGCCTTCACACCCTGGATTTAGGAATACAAGACCTGCAACTGGAGAGCTGGCAGCAAGACAACATCCACTTTCTTCTGCTCCAGAGATGCCATAGCTATGTGAAAGGGCAGCTGAAGTCTGACACAGACCTTGCCTGTTCACTGATGACACTAAAGAGGTCATCAGCTCAAGTATAATGAGCTGCACCAGGACAGGTTGGGGCTGACTTGTTGGAGAGCAGCTCTGAGGAAAAAGACCTGCAACTTCTGGTGGACAACAGGATGGCCATCACCTGATAATCTACCCTTGTGGCCAAGAAGGCCAATGGCACCCTGGAGTGCATCAAGAAGAGTGTGACCAGCAGGTGGAGGGAGGTCATCCTGCCCCTCTGCTCTGCCCTGGTGAGGCCACATCTGGAGCACTGGGTCCATTTCTGGGCTCCTCAGTTCAAGACGGACAGGGAACTGCTGGAGAGGGTACAGCAGAGGGCTACAGAGATGATGAGGGGCCTGGAGCACATCTCTGCTGATGAGAGGATGAGGGACTTGGGCCTTTTTAGTCTGGAGAAGAGAAGACAGAGATGGGATCTGATCAATGCCCATAAATACTTAAAGGGTGGGTGTCAGGAGGATGGGGCCAGTCTTTTTTCAGTGTTCCCAGGGACAGGACAAGAGGAAATGAGCACAAACTTGAACATAAGAAGCTCCACCTAAACGTGAGGAGGAACTTCTTTCCCGTGAGGGTGGCAGAGCCCTGGAAGAGGCTGCCCAGGGAGGTGGTGGAGTCTCCTTCTCTAGAGACATTCAAATCCCACCTGGACATGTTTCTGTGTGACCTGCTCTGGGTGACTCTGCTTTGGCAGGGGGTTGGACTGGATGATCTCCAGAGGTCCCTTCCAACTCCGTATCATTCTGTGAACATCCAAGGACTGTTCCTGACACTCAGAATGGAGGAGAACCCACCTTCCCAGGAGGAAAAGCTACTTGCCTTTTGGGGAGGAAAGGTCTCAGCTGTGCTGTCCCATTTCATGTCAGGGCCAGCCAATGCATCCTAGTGCATTATCCACCATTACAGACACAAACCCTGCCTCCCCTCCCACCCTCCAAAGATCCCGAGGAATTACAGCAAGTTTATATTAAAAGGAAATGCCTGTAAAAAGTTATTAAGTTTACTTGAGGGAAAAGTATTTAACATGTTTCTCAGGAATATTTATGTCCTATTCTCCTTCTCAGCCCACTCCCATTGTTTTTTCCACAGTCATTGAAAATATTTTATCTTGAGCCAAGATTAGTTCTGTGCCATTTACTGCTCTTATTACAATCTCCATGAGAACAAGCCCTCCACATCTTTAATGCCACCTGCAGCCAGTGACTTATAGTTATGTTCCTGTGCTGTGCTACTTTGATCTCTTCAATGTTTGGCTGTTTTTATGGGGCTGCCTCTTCTGTTTTCTCGCCGTTTACGGCCTTACTAATCTATGCGAAAGGAGCAGAAAAGGCAATCAATCAAATGGCAAAATACTGAAAAGGACAAAACAGCGTGGTGCAAAAAAACTCCACTTCCAGCTGAACTGACATAATTAGTTCCCAGGGGTATGAAAAGCATTTCCTCTCCCAGGTGATGTGAGCTTCCTTCCAGAAGCCTTGTAATATACATGTCAGAGGATGTCACGCAGGGTGACTCCCCAGTGTGTGACAGCCTCGCCGAGCCCAGATCGCTCCTGACAGGGTTTATTATGTCAAGGAGAGGAGGAGCAGCAGGAGGGGACAACGCTGCACAGGGTTAACTAAACCATGTTTAAATATGTTGATTTAACAAGTACCGGACCCAACTGCCAGCTCTGTGCCAGAGGTCTCCTGCCTCATTAACGTAAGGATGGAGTTATCTGCTGGGTGGCATCCTCAAGCAGAGTGTGTCCCCAGGCAGGGTCAGCCCCAGTAAACAGGGTCCATCGAGCAGGTACTTGAGCTGTGCAGAAACCTCAGGTCTGGTATTAAACAGCAATTTTCCTTCCTAAGGAACTCCTGTTTGGTGGGAACTCCGAGTTCCCAGGCACTGGTCAGGCTGTTCCTCGTGGCAAGCCCAGGCCGTGCAACGGGCATCCTCCACGGCAGGGAGTGTATGTGGGACATCTCCAGGACTTCACAGCTGGGCTGAGGGCATCGGTGGCTTCTTGTGGCTCACACACCAAGAGCCTCCAGTTACCACCTGGCACTGCACTTGTGAGACAAACTCAACAGGACTGGAGAGGTGCAGAACTCCTGTTTGAGGTTTCTTATAACCTACCAGACACGTGGGTATAAAATACCACAGGTTTTCTTTGTCCACCTGCAAGCCCAGATCAGGTTTTGCACAAAGAAGTCAGCTACCTGCCACGAGACTCCATCTTACAAAATTCTTCCCCAGACTCCAAACAGAAAGGCAAGACGTGAATCTCGGTAAAAATGACAACTAGGTGAGACACCAAAGAGAATGAGGTTGTACAGGACATTAAAAGTAGGATGGTCTGAGAATTATGTCCTTAAGCTGCCTTAAGCTAGCCTTGAAACGCTGTAGCACAAAGACTTTTCGTTAGAAAGTTAAATGTTCCCGGGAACAATTGATTTAAAACAAGTGAGGTGGCTGGGAAGATTGGCCAGTAATTTTAGAGCTAAAATTGTGATTAAAACCACTTCAGCATTGGAAGTTCGGCGGCAGATTGCCTGACCGTGATTAATACGACACTACGGGACTTGGCTGCCTGGAAAAAAAGCAGAGACTAAACTTGAGTTAAATTCTTATCAAGTGAAATGTATCCAGAGTAATCTGATAGGTCTTAAAAGGTTAATGTAAGCTAAATCAATGCTGTCTCCATCCAGATAAGGTGTGGGAAATTGTCCTTGAGCGTGAATGTGCAGAAGCCTGAAGATGAGGGTAATAAAGGGCTTTCATCTTCTGCTAATCTTTGCCAAGTCCATTGCAATGCATGAAAAGCTGATGATAAGGATACTCTGATTTATCAGCCAGCAGACACAACACTGGAGTAGGGATGGTTCTAAAGCATTTTCTCATCTTGGTTTATGTTAGTTATTTTAATAAACATTTTAAAAATCCAAACAGCTTTTAGACAGTCAGATGCTGGATGGAAAAGGCGGGTATCCGTTGCCTTGTAAAGTCTCCAGCAGCAGAACACCAGGAGCCCCCAGCAATGGGGAGGAATCTGGAAGCCAGGCTTAACTGGTGAAATGACATCTAAGAAAACCATTCTGCTGGGATAATGAGGTAAATGGAAGCAAAGCCCCAGCACACACCTGAGCTTCAAGCACATGGTTAAATCCCAGGGATCAAGGAGATTTCCAAGCTTGACTCAAATCCATCAGAGCTAAAGGACTGCTTAGCTCCCATTCATGACTATGAAAGTATCCCTCTAAATTTATGGCTAAGCTTGAAACACGGGCTTAAGCGCTCTTCTGGTGAGTTAAATTGGGGACAGAGAACAGGAGAGAGGAGTGAGAGAGCTCTAACTTTGCCGTGTGCCCAGAGAGATTCATCTGCCATTTCCACAGTAGGTGTTTCTTGCAGCCTGGATGGTGCTGGAGGTGACACCACCTGGTTGACCCCAAGCATGTGTACAAATAAATAGCTCTAAATTCTTGGACACTCACCAACAGACATATTTTGTTATTCCAGCTTCCTAGAACAATGCAGAACCTCAGGATCAGTTGGAAACACAACAGGAACCACAACAGGATCACAAAGACTGAAAAATAAGAGAAAGCATTTGAGGTCTGCCGGCCCCACGCAAAGGAGGACTTTCCCTGTGATGTATCTTCTACCTTGGTCCAGTCTAGGTTTAACAGCCCGAATTCACTTCGGGCACCAGTTTGCAGCCATTCAGTGAGGACCGTGATGTCATGATGCTAATTGTGCACAGAAAATGTGCAGATTTGAATTAATTTGTAGTTAGCTCTGGCCATTCCAAAGCTCAGCCTCCTGCAGTGTTTTCTGCTAAATCACAACATCGCTCTCTTGCCAGCTACTTCACCAGTGTTTTCCTCTCCCCGAGCAGATGGTGCTATGAGAGACACACTCAGCATTAACTCAGTGTATTATTGTTACAGTTGATTAATACCTGAACACTCTGTAAAGACATAAATTATGATTATGTATACAAACAAGCAGAATATACACACAAAACTTACAGGAGATGTATTTTCCCAGAATGAGCTGTCAATTACCAAGTATTTATACACGATGTTTACACGGGCTTTTATAACCGGCACTCAAACCACTTTAGGCATTAAGTGCTTCAAACCATTGATTTGATTAATTCAGCCCTCTTCATAAACCCACCCTGCTGCATTTCTCTGGGGGTGCGGATGGGGTGTGCAGCCCCCTGCCCATCTCTGCGGCATCCTTGGCTGCACGGGGAGCCAGGGGCATTCCCAGGCGATTCCGAGGGTCTGGGCTCACCTCCTCTGACCCATCTGCAAGGCCCATAACGTGTAACATGTTTTTAAAACTCCCCCCACCTCTCCGGGCTGTGCTGGCTCGTTTCCAAACACGAGATGAGCTTGATGTTAAATATATGAGATCCCCTCTTGCGGGGCTGGTCCCAGTGAAGCCAAGGGGATCTACAACCCCAAAAGATGACCCAGAGCCACCTTCACGTATTTAACTAATGAGGGATGATCTGCTGCTTCACATCATAAGGTACCTCATGGGGCAAAGCGCAGCCCTAGGATATATTCAGGAGAAGTACAGCTCTTTGGTGCCTTTGGCTCTCACCCAGGGGTCAGGAGCCACGGGATCTTGCTGGCTGCGTTATCTCTTTGAGTATGAGCATGTCCAAATTACCTCTTTTATCTGTCACCTCATTATAAGGCCAGCTCTTTAGAAACAGGGGCATTTCTGCATCCTATCTGTATGGTGCCTGGCACAGCAGAGCCCAGGTGCTCGGCCTCACTAACTGAGCAGCTCTCATCATTTGATAAAACCATTAGCATCAATCTACTTCTCCCAGCTATGGCTTCCTCCCCCTTCTTTAAATCAAGCCTGAGGTGTCATGGTTTCTGTCACCCGCACTCTTCCCATCAAATCATCATTTTATAGCCCGTGCTGAAGTTTGGCTTAGGTGACAAGAGGCAAAAAGTGGTGTCCTGGCTGCTCAGAGTGAGAGATAGACGGCTAAGTAGTGGCAAGAAGGGCAGCCAAATCTCAGAACATTATTTAGGAGTGTGCAATAAATAACAAAGTCCATGTTCATGCTTGCTTTAATGGGTTTTTATCACCAGAGATTATGCATCTTAGAGAACGGGGGGCAGTGGGAGCCGGGTATCAAGTTCCAAATCCAGAGACTTGTATCACCCACTGTCTTCTGAAAAATGAGGCAGGGGAGCACCAGAGACAGGCTTAGAAAAGAAAGATGATACAGATGGTTCTTTACTGCCCCAAACTCTTGAATAGTAATAATAAACCCCCCAGCAAATGGAAGTTAAGTCTTGAAGGAATAAATCAATAGCATGGAGAACCAGAGAGCAGTGAAGAGAGGAGCCAGTTACGGTCCATCCCACCCATTCCCACGTGGGGAACCTGGGGGGGCTGGAGAGGAGCAGTGCCCTGACACAGGGAGCTGCCTAATGGGGGGACATGAGACTGTGCAGCCCCAGGGCCTGGCTCTGACACTGGGCACTTCCCTCCATCTGTCCGAGCCCCTGCTCCCAGCTCGGTATCAGTATTTCACCTGTATCTCAGGAGGTTTCATAGCTCTCCCAGGATAGGGGGTTCCTGACCTTGGGTTGGCTCTTTCTAACCCCCAGGTGACTGCATCCCCCAGAGCAGAACCCACGGGAACACAGGACCTGCCCAGAGCCATCCTACACTCCTTACATTTCGAAACTCCAACTATTTTCTTCTTGCAGAAAGACAAGGTTGGATGCTTTAAGAGGCAGGCAGTGATGTCCGATCACCCAAGCATTGCTCAGCATTGATACAGCCCTGGCAGCTGGAATAATCACCTCTAACATAAAGAAAAGTCTTTGCAGATGCAGCCAGTTTCAACCCAAAAAACTACCCAAAAGGGCAAGTTCTGGCAGATGCAGCAAGCCAGTCATTTGAAGAAACTGTTTATGAGAAAGCGATTTTAAGCTCTTATTTTGGCAGTGTTGGCTAACAAACCCCACGGGCAATTCTCCTCCACGTGGGAGGACGCTTGTTCTGCAACTTTCTCACCCACTCAGTTCTACTCAGGGTTGGAGTCAGTGGTGGGGAGCAAATCCCATCGGGATGCTTGACAGAGCTCCTGAAGCTTTGCTTGCCTTGCCGTGACGCGCAGTCCCCGGTACAGAAGCAATGCCTCGAGTCAGCCACCTCACACTGAACGGCTGTGAACAGAACAGCCTCAGAAAACACAGAGCCACAAAGGGCTGGTGTAGTAAAAGAAGGACAAGAAAGAAGTAAAACACAGTAAAAGAAGGCACGGGCTTCCCGGGAAGGCTGCACTCACCCATCAGCTCCCAGTCACTCCAGGACACACTTCAGGGGCAAGAGCAGACCTCAGGAAGATGGAGGGATGAGAAAACCCTGCAAAGGCTATCGAGTTTCGCAAGTTTCTAAACTCCAAAATCCAGGTGTGGGAGCTCTCTGTCTGGATTTAGAGACACAACATGCACACACCTGCTTCCTTGCCTCTAACACCTCAAACTCCAACACCAGTGAGAGCCCACACACGGTCCGGGGGCAGAACCACCATCCCAGCCACGCAGCCCATTTGCCTTCCAGATTTAAAAATGTTATTTATCACAAAGTTGAAGAAAAAAAAAAAAAAAGAAAAATATGCTTTTACTGCTCTTATCAGAAAGCATGGCGGAATCAAGACTCTGGCCAGTAGCATTATCAAACCTTATGAAATAAGTTGCTTTAAGAAACAAGCTTAAGAAAAATCAACTAAAGACCAGACTGGGCTGAGTGAATCCCTACCCAGGGTGGCTGGAAGCTCCTGGATCCCAGCAGGTAGATGAGCAGGACTCTGAGGTTTCAAACTTCTGATGGGGAAGTCCCCTTCACCTCTTCTCCTGGCTTTAAGGAGGCTCTGCCTCTTTGCAGAGGGATCACGAGGGGCTGGGAGCAGGTGAATCCTCTCACAGGCAAACGAGAGGTTCCAGCTGGCAGGCTGCATTCCGTAAGAGGTTAGAAATGATTTTTATAGCTGAGTAGTTTTGTCAGTTGTGTGGAGACATTTTAACTTCTGGCCTCTGAAGGAAAGGCTGTTGAGATGCTTCTGAAAGCCTACCAAATCCAGGGTACTTCAAAAGCACTGTCTGGAAAATCCAAGCTTAAACTGAACCAAAAGCTCTGGCAATGAAATCATGGATCCAGCTTAGCTGTAGCTTTGGAGGGGGTTTCTCATTTCCTATACTAACTGCCAGGAAAAGATTGCAGGAAACAGGACAGGAGGGAAATGCTCTCCAGGGAAAGCATCCACACCCGGGTCAACAAAATGTGGGACACGTATACTGAGGTGTAACTCTCATATATACCTTCTACCACATTATAAAGAAACACTAATATATATTTTTTGTCATATAAATGGGAAAATTAAGGCCCAGGGCTTGACGAAGCTGCCTTTAGAGGCAGAGCTGGGAAACCCAACCTGGGATCTCTGCCGGTGAGAGCTGTCTCTTCCCAAAGCAGCACAGAAGAACTTTGCAGAGCACGGCTTCAGAGCTCTTAAAATTGCTAACATTCATGAATAATAATAGCTTACCATTAAAAAAAGAGGTCTGTATTATTCTTTTGATAGTGTTGTGGTGTTCTTGAAAAATGAGTGTTATTTATTTGATCGTCCCCTAAAGATTCTTTTGTCACAGGCTATTGTGTAAATTTGTGTTCAGACAATTTTTAAAATGTTGAATTATTCACTTGATTGGCCTTAATGTCTTCTCCTGAAACACCTCAATATGGTGCGATTATTATCAATATATGGAGGGCTAATAAAAATGTGGAAAAAATAACTGCAGCTGGATTTTGAAAAGTTAAAGGATAATTTTCTAACTACTAAAACATTAGTAGTTAAGAAAGTTAAGATAAGGGTAATAAAGCCTTGTGCTTCAGGGCTTTCCAAAAGGGGTTAGGAAGTAATTATTTTAAATTCTTTCTTCAGTATTATGTAATTTAACTCTCGTTAATAATGAACCCAATTTTCAAAGGCAATGAAAGCTGTAGCTAGGAACCAGATGAGATTTTAAAAAAGAGAAGTTAGTCCTCAACTTGCTTCAGTGCCTTCCAAACCCAACCCCCAGACACTTATTTGCATCTCCCAACTCCTATGATAAAATACTTTTTCTTTCCAAAGTGTCAATTTGTTGAAACTGAAGCATTTCACTGTAATGTAGCAGCATTCACTCATATTTCTGAGGTCCCAAGTCCCTTTGTTTGAAGCATTGAGTTGGATACATCTATAATTTATAAGTCTCCCTGATGAATTAGAGAGATTTCATTTGTTTGTTCCCTTTGGATGCGGGATCCAGAAGCTCAGGAAGGGACCGTGGTGACGTGGGAGGATGATGCTGAGGTTCTGCTCCACACACTGACTCTGCTGAAACCAGTGTTTGGGGGAAGCTCAGACAGACCCCGTGGGAATTGTCCTTTACTGGGCTCCACTGATCGTCTCCTGTTTGGTTCCTGTGTGTGGCCCAGGACACTGCCAGGGAACAAGCAGCTCTACGAACCCTGACATTTCAGTTCCTCTTTTCAAACATAAGTCTCCCCACTGTGCAAAGGACCCCAATTTCTACATCTTAATGCATTTCATTCTCCTTGTGTAAAATACAATTTCTGGTATTTTGGTGTAGCCATGTCTTTCTTTCCTCTCACTTTGGCATCCTGATTTTTGCAACAGTCACATACAGGATAGAGAACCACAGAATCACAGAATGGTTCGGGTTGGAAGGGACCTTAAAGACCACCCAGTGCGACCCCCTGCCCTGGGCAGGGACACCTCCCATCACACCAGGTTGCTCCAAGCCCCCTCCAACCTGCCCTTCAACCCCTCCAGGGATGGGGCAGCCACAGCTTCTCTGGGCAAGAATATTTTTATCTGAAATGTGTCTCGTTTCTAGTGTGCCCCTGCCTGGGTGGTGTTTCTGTGTATTTGTTGGCATTTCAAAATCTCCTTTGGTAGGAAATCAGCTCCATTCACATATTCTCCCAGATCTTTATCTGTCTTGCTATCTCACCATGGGTCTAATCATTTTGACAGAGCCATTTTTAACACCACCAGGTAATCCAAGGTCTTGGTGGTAAATTAGATCCATGTGGTACAGGTGGGTAAGGTCCTCCCCTGATATCTTCTTCCTCTCATGGGATGGAAGGGCTCATCTTCACCCGTCCAAGTCCACCTCTTGCTTCTCAAAAAAAAAAAAAAGTTGCAATAAATGTCAGCCCAGAAGCTTTGTTCCCCTTCACACTACGAGGAGCCACTGCACCCCCCTCTGTGCCCCCACGGGGAGCCGTGTGCCGCGATAACCCCCACTTAATAAAGCGTTGAGGAGTCACAAAGGTATTTCTGATGGAAGAAACCCGTAGCATGAATAATTGAGAAACATCACAGAAGCTTTTTCTGAAATGAATGGAAGCATTCAAATTGCCTGGGCAACGCAACACACCAAGTGTTCAAACACAGGCGGTTATTGAAGTGAAATAATCACCCCCTGTAATTAGGAGCAGCCGTTGGAGAGTGCGCGATCAAGTTGTCAGAGGTGATGCCTCACCCGAGCTCCCCTCCCCTGCTCTCATTTCCACAACGTTGCACAATGTTCGGGGAATGGCTTCAATTAAAACAACTTTCTTGCACTTTCAGACAAAAGCTGAACCAAAACCACTCTGTCTTTGAGAAGTTTAGGGGGCTCCCCTTGCACGTGTGCAGGGAACGTGTGCTCCTGAGTGGGGAGAAGCAAACCCAGATAAAAATCCAGTGCCATTTCTGCCTCCTCAGTAGGCATTCACCCTCACACCCCGAGGCATGTTCTGCCCTCACCCCACAGCTCTAGTGACCAATTGCAAGGTTTGAATTGATTGACCTGGAATAGTAGGTTCTTCATGCAGGGAGCGTCTTTGCACCATCCCTGGGTTATCCCTGATGTTCTGTAGAGCAACTGTCTGTGTCCGCGTGTGTCATCCTCTTACTCACACAAGGGCCAGTGCAGGGTGCTGCACCTGGGGAGGAATAACTCCCTGCACCAGGACAGGTTGGGGCTGACCTGCTGGAGAGAAGCTCTGCGGAGAAAGACTTGGGAGACCTGGTGGACAACAGGATGCCCATGAGCCAGCAATGGGCCCTGGTGGCCAAGAAGGCCAATGGCATCCTGGGGTGCATCAAAAAGAGTGTGACCAGCAGGTGGAGAGAGATCATCCTGCCCCTCTGCTCTGCCCTGGGGAGGTCCCAGCTGGAGCACTGGATCCAGTTCTGGGCTCCCCAGTTCAAGAAGGACAGGGAACTGCTGGAGAAGGTGCAGCAGAGGGTCACAAAGATGATGAGGGTCCTGGAGCATCTCCCTTATGAGGAGAGGCTGAGGGACTCGGGTCTTTTTAGTCTGGAGAAGACTGAGATGGGATCTGATCAATGTCCATAAATACTTACAGGGTGGGTGTCAGGAGGATGGGGCCAGTCTTTTCTCAGTGGTGCCCAGGGACAGGACAAGAGGAAATGGGAACAAACATGAATATAAGAAGTTCCACCTAAACATGAGGAGGAACTTCTTTTCTGTGAGGGTGGCAGAGCCCTGGCAGAGGCTGCCCAGAGAGGTGGTGGAGTCTCCTTCTCTGGAGACATTGAAATCCCGCCTGGACATGTTTCTGTGTTACCTGCTTTGGGTGACTCTGCTTTGGCAGGTGATCTCCAGAGGTCCCTGCCAACCCCATATCATTCTGTGATTCTAGTGACAATGCCACAAGCTCATATCTCAGGAATGAATTTTCCTGATTGTGCTTCGCTTCTTACCTCAAAGACCTTCCAAGCAAAATCCAGTACCTAGTTTGCAGCAATGCACCTTTTTCTGTCTTGATTGATTTCAGTTTTTTTGGAGAAAAAGGGGAACTAAAAGGGCGTGAGGCGAGTGACCTTCCAAAACTTGGCATAAATTCCAGATTGTTCAATCAATAGGCTTTTAGCCATCAGCTGTCAGGACACCAAGTTGTCTCCCAGGGGTGACACTTTCGAGAGCTCTTGGTAATTCAACAGGAAATTTAATGATGGCATCAACCAGAGTCAAATAAAACCCATATTGTACACTGTTGAAAACAAACTGGAGCCCAGCACAAGGGTGATGTGTGAGGAGGAGCAGATTTCAGCAAAAATTTTAAACCCATCTAGGTCAGTTCCACTGACATGAGCAGAAAAAATTATTCACCTGGAGAAGATGTTCCAGTCAAATAAATCATTAAGTGAAAGAGCAGAATAATTCTTCCCACACCTACCTCACGAGGAGGATTATATTTGATTCTTCCTTTCTTTGCCTGTTTTGTGTCAAATTGCAGAATGTGGCTGAGGGGAAGTTTGATCACTTTGTTTACCAGCTGTGCTGAGTTCAAACCTGCTGCAGCTGAAAAGCTCACCAGAAACTACAAAATTGGAGTTATGTCCTTGAAAGTAAAATTTTCAAGTTTCTACTTTATTTAACCTCTCAATAGCTCAGATATCAAATCTTCCCCACATATAGTACTAAAAACTTCTCCAAATGTCACCCAGCAGCACTGAAGAGGCAGTTCAGGGATCTAACATTCCAGCTGTCTGCGTTGTGCTTAAAGATGTCATTGCCTTGCTAAAGACTCTGGAATCAGAACTTAATTAGCTGTTTTGTTTGCCATGAATGAAGAACAGATGATGGATTGTTTGGGGTGGTTTTCTCTCAAAGTTACCAAGAAAAAGAAAAAAAAAAGGCAGACAGAAAGATCTATTTATGAGTATAAATTAAGTAGTGTTAACTCCAGAGACATATGGGGAAAGAGCAGAAAATAGCACCATGATGCTATTTTTACAATGATGGTTTCACTGAAATAAGTGTGCTTGGAAAATATATAGAAAATCACTTTACCAAATACCCAGACCGATCAGGACTAACTTGAAATACTTGTTTCAGTAAGGGAGGGTTCTACTAAGGGCCCAACTTTGAACACATTTCAAAGAATAAGGTCTGGAGGCTTCAAACACAACACCTTTATGCACAAAGTCATCCCCACGCTATCAGACATATGGGGATGTCTGTCTTCAGTACCTGGGGATACTAAAGAGGTCCACAGGGAGCCCTCCTGTTATGCACAGCTCTTCACCAGAAGTTTGTGCCACCATACAGCAAGACCTGGACAGGCTGGAGAGTTGGGCAGAGAGGAACCTGATGAAATTCAACAAGGGCAAGTGCAGGGTGCTGCACCTGGGGAGGAATAACCCCCTGCAGCAGGACAGGTTGGGGGTCACCTGCTAGAGAGCAGCTCTGAGGAGAAAGACCTGGGAGTCCTGGTGGACAACAGGATGCCCATGAGCCAGCAATGGGCCCTGGTGGCCAAGAAGGCCAATGG
>JAOTQQ010000009.1:5620523-5630831 GCA_026546715.1 Gallinago undulata
AGGATTTGTTGCCCTCATCTGCTGAGCTGCTGCTCCTTGGGCTGGCTGAGGAGGGAAGAGAAGACAGCAGGCACCCATTGAGAAAAGCAGGGAAAAAGGCAGGTCTTTCAGATCCTTAGTGAGAAGCCGTCTGTACTGGTAGGGTTCTACCAAAACGCAAGCTGAGGTGGAAAACACAGAAAACCCTGCCACATCTGGAGAACTGGAAACACAGTGGAGAGACACCAGAGCCAGACACAGGGGGCATCAACAAAATTCAAGCAGATTAAAGGCTTAAACAATTCTTCTTCCTCACCTGAGAACCCAGTGAGGGCATAATAATGAGATTTCTCCAATTCACAAAGGTCTCATGATGCCTCACACAGAAGGAAGATGCCTCATACCAGAGCAGAGGAGCCCTGAAAGGCAGCAGAGTTGTGCTGCTCAACAGGAAGCTCAGTCCATCACCTCAAACACTTGGTTGAAGAAGCACCCACCGGCAGAAAGACTGGGTTTGAAAGGAACTCTCCACTTTCTTTTTCCCCTACATAATGGAATCAAGATGTTTTTATTATAATTATTATTTTTCAGACAAGATGCAAATGGTAATAGAACTCCTGCACATTTGCCTGCAAAAATAATATATATGTATTTAACTGCCAGAACAAGCTATTCTTGAATATAAACCGATGCTTGGTGAGACTTTTCAGCTTATCCCAAGGGAAAATATGTCGAAAATAAATGCATTTCTCCCATTTGTCATCATTACATCTTAATAGTACTTTGCATTTAAATCCCTTCAAGGTGGCACCTAGGTCATCGGATCCCATTTTGACCTTGAAGAGGCAGAATGTGTCAATCCCAGCTCAGTAGGGTGCTTCCAGACGTCTGTCGCTGCTTATTACAAATACAGTATGTATCACATTATGGCCCCTGGCATGAATAATGTGGAACTACCAAAAATATAGTTGTCATGGTAACAGCTTCATGATGATCACAAGGCTGTATGGAAAACACTGGCCTGGGAAGAGGTCAGCTCCATGTAGATGGTGCTTTGTAAGGGAACGGAGGCTGAGGGGGGACTGTCTCGCTCTCTCCAACTCCCTGAAAGGAGGGTGTAGCCTAGGGGGGTTGGTTTCTTCTCCCAGGTAACAGGCTATGGGACAAGAGGAAATGGCCTCAAGTTGTACAAGGGGAGGTTTAGATTAGGTATTAGGAAATTTTTTTACACTGAAAGAGTTACTAAGCCTTGGAATGGACTGCCCAGGGAAGCAGTGGAGTCACCATCCCTGGAGGTATTTAGAAGATAGATAGTTGGGGATACAGATTAGTGATGGTTTTGTCAGTGTTGGGTTGATGGTTGGACTCAATGATCTGAAAGGTCCTTTCAAACCCATGATTCTATGAAGTACTGACCAACTATCACACAAAATGCACTGTCACCAAAAAGTGATGACTGAGCCCCATAGCTAAGAGCAGCCCTTCCCTGAATTTGGTTGTGTAGAGCGGGTAGAGATGTAGCTATAAGGAACATTCCTATTTCCAACCTTTAGGTCCAGCATGTCCTTAAGAGAGCTACACACTCGGAAACTACTGTAAAGGCTCTGGTTAATCCAGTGTTCAAGCCACTGTGATTGTCCAGCACTTGTGAAGTGTAAGGCAGTGCTTTAGGACATTTCAGTCCCATCCCCTGCAGAAATACCTCTGGTTTCCCCTGTGGGATTCCTCTCTTGGGCACCTCTGTGTTGGCAGGGCTCAGTGTCAGCACGGAAGGATTCCAGCCAACTCTACTGATGTCTCAGCATTTACAAAAGCAAAATCCAAGTTCAACACCCAGCTGGTGTTTCCCCCTTTTCTCTACCACCCTCTCAACCTGATATAAATGATGGAACAATGCACCATGGGCCCATCTGTAGGCTTTTCCCAAGGACCAACATCTTCCAGACATCCAGCTGGGATTGCCTGAAGCTCCCCCCAGTCTGTTGTGGGATTCCTTCTGCGGTTAACTAATCATTGGTCATTCCACCACAGAGGTTTTCTTCAGGGATATTTATGATCTGCAACTATTCCAAAGAATCCTTAGGAAAGGCAGTTTTTTAGCCTGAAGGTTGTTAATGAAGAGCCGACACTGATTGTGTGCTATTTGTGACATGCCTTTGATTGCCTGAATCACTGGCCATTGTTTCTGGGCTTCAGCCGAAGAGCTGAAACAATTACGTTCCTGACAGGAATTAAAATAAATGTACAAGTCATTTGTGACGGAATTCTAAAATCACTTGAATTTCTGCTTGGGTTTCTGAATTCCCCATGCCTTTTTGTATGCCCAAGATAATTTCTTATCATCAATTGCAGCAAATCACATTGCACACTTAAGACATTCCTGAATGGTTTTGAGGAGTATTTCATAGAATCATAGAATCATAGAATCAAAGAATGGTCTGGGTTGGAAGGGACCTTAGAGATCATCTAGTTCCACCCCCACTGCCATGGGCAGGGACACCTCCCACTAGAGCAGGTTGCTCAAAGCCCCATCCAGCCTGGCCTTGAACCCCTCCAGATAACTTTGCCAGTTATCTGTTTCCTTTAGGGTTAAAGCCCAACATGGCCTCTGCGCCCATCAATCCATAATCACTCTGGTGCTGAACAGCAACAGGAACTGAGCAATAAACCTCACTTCAGAGAGCAGTTTATCTACCGATTAGACTCCATTGGTTTATGTCAGGAGAAGGCAGCCAGAAAAGTTCTATGGCACCGTCTTAAAAGAGTAAAAATCCCATTTCATTTTGGCAACAATATTTTTTTTCCTTCAACAAGCTCTTTGGATGTATTTTCTCCAGCTTTTTGAAGGTTCTGAGCTATGACCTGTTTCCTTCTGTGCACAACGCTGATCAAGAACAGGCATCGCATTTACCATCTACTGGAGTATTAGAAAGCCCCCAAAGGAGCTGAACTGTGTCCTCCCAAAGACCTCAGCCATAAAGGACAGGGGCCACTGAGCTAAATGACGTGCTCATTTTCCATGTAGAAACGATCCCCTTTTCTGGAAGGAAACCTGCAATCACACTATATTAGCTGCATTTCTCATTTATTTTAGGGAAAGTCAGGGTGGACAGAGTGAAAGAAAGACATGGAAGTCCAGGACAGCGAGGAGTTTAGGCTGGGATTTTCAAAAGAGCCTGAGGTTCCAGCTCTGCTGCGGGCACGGAGCAGTAGCTGTGCAGCACAGAAATATTTGACATACTCAGAAATGTTTCATGCCTGTTGGAAGCATAATTTAGTCCAGGCTGAGCTCTCCGCTTGTGAAAATAAACTCTCGTCAGTAATGAATTTAAGATGTACTCATGCATTTGGGTGTGTAGAGCGGGTAGAGATGTAGCTACACGGAACATTCTTATTTCCAGCCTTCCTGTCCAGCATGTCCTTAAGAGAGCTACGCACCCAGAGACTGTTGTAAAGGCTCTGGTTAATCCATTCTAGTGTCCAAATGCCTCAGCTCCCTCTGAAATTCATAGAATCATAGAATCGCCTAGGTTTAAAGATCTTCAGATCTTCAGATCATCTAGTCCAACTATCAACCTAACTCTGATAAAAAAACAAACAAACAAACAAACAAAAGAAAACCATATAAAAAAAACCCCTCCACATTACTAAACTATCTAAGTTCCCGATCTGCAAGTAGGATCACTAAAGAGCTGGAAGAATATCTCCGGGGTTAAAACACCAGATTTGGGGAGTTGTGTGCCTTCCACACAGTTTTTGATCAATATCTCTCTCTCTATCTATCTATCCATCCCTCTCTCTCTCTGTATCTTGCTTCTCATTTATTAGACAAGACCACTTCAACTCTATTTTTACAGGTCTATTGCAGTGATTAATTCTCCTGGAGGCAGAGCATCACTAGGATCATCCAGCTCATCACGTATTCTAAACTCAGGCACTGTGGGCTCACTACAGAAACCGAACGGAGAGAGGTATAAGGGGAGAGGGATGTTTAAAACTGCACTTCCAGCACCTACACGCTGAAGAAACGTGGGTTGGCAGCGGGTGAGATGAGGTGGGGAACACAGACACAGAGGAGGCGATTCCGGCACTTCAAACATGCTGTTTGCACGGCGGCAGCAGAGAGACAGCTGCTGCGCTGGGAATGGTTTTGTTCTCTTATAAAGGCTTTTATGTGTCCATTTCAACTACTATACCGGTGCCACCAGCCCAGGTGGTATTTAGTGGAGATGACTGGAACAACCTTCCTTGGAATTCAGCCAGCTCCCTCATGTTCCCGTTGTTCCCCAGGAAAGCTTCCCTTCACACCCCCCTGCTCATGTCTCCTGGTGGGTGTCCTGGTCCTGTGTAAGCACAAAGACTGGCTGCAGCTTCAGCATCAACCCCAAAGTCATCTGGAACGGTACTTCCTTGGGATGTATGTTAAAAAATAAGGTTCAACACTTGGGAAACTTCATTCCTGACAAAGAAGGCACCAAATACAAGCTGATATATAAACAGAGTCAGGGCAGTTCAGCCTGAAGAGCAGGCTGAGAAGGGATCTCATTGATGCTGAGCAATAGCTAAAGGGTGGGTGGCAAGAGGATGGGGCCAGACTCTTCTCAGTGGTGCCTGGGGACAGGACAAGGGGCAACAGGCACAAACTTGAGCATGGGAAAGTCCGTCTCAACATGAGGAGGAACTTCTTTGCTGTGAGGGTGTCAGAACCCTGGAAGAGGCTGCCCAGAGAGGTGGTAGAGTCTCCTTCTCTGGAGACATTCAAATGCTGCCTGGGCACATTTCTGGGTGACCTGCTCTGGGTGGACCTGCTCTGGCAGGATGCAGGAGGAGATGATCTCCAGAGGTCTCTTCCAACCCCTGCCACTCTGTGTTGCTGTGCAATACTGAACATATCTGGATGACATTAGGCTTTTCCTGCTACAAATTGTAGCTGGATTAGAAACAGGAGTTTCCTGTTGCAGTTTGCAATGCTATTTTCAAGTGAAAGAAAGATCACTACCAGAACATACAGCGCTTGAAACAGGTATTACCTTCTTTTGAACACATGAATTCCCCTTTGCAGGTACTTCAACTCCTGTTACCACATCCTGGCCACCAGTTCACCCCCACTTTGAAGGCCTGTGCTATATGGTCTCAGTGGTTTGCCCTACCCGGACAAGCACCCCTCAGCCAGGCCAGGAAAGGATGCCCTAACGAGCTGCCACACAGCCTCCCTGTGGGCTTGGCCAAGCAAAGTAATGCTGCCCCTTTGGACCACGTTCAGGTAACTCTATTTTTCTCGAAACAACTCTACCATTGCTCTCATCCAGCTGTGAGTTATGAGCCTGTGGAAGCCCAGATCCATCACTCCAAGCATTAGCCCCGGCGTGGCTGAGTAGGACCGTTCATCACTGGAAGTTCAACATTCTGGAGCGAGCATCCCTCGGCTTTTAGCGGCTGTCGTTCTCTCATCCCTCACTGCAAATGGGCGAGCAGCAAATGAAAGACTCTCTTACTCCTCTCGCAGCGTTTCCGCAGACGGGCGGCAATAGCCCCGGCAATGCAGGATACATCGCTTAACTCGGAGGCCTCTCTGCTGCAGCTCCTTATAACTTATTCATGATTCATTACTCTTTCTGGGTTGAAAATTGAGAGAAGGCCATTAAGTAACTGGAATGCATATTTATTCAAGACTAAGCTGTTGTGGGAAGGAGGCTGCAGATAACGAGGCAGAGGGAGATGCCGGCTTTTTAAAGGCAAACCAGCAAACAGCGTGGAGAGAGGCTTCAGTGCCAGCTGAGGAGCTCCTAAGCACGGAAAAAGAGTCTCCCAGTCTCACCAGTGCAGCAAGGTGACTGGGTCAGGTGGATTTCCAGCATCACCCTCTGCTCTAGGAGGCAAACACGCTGCAATGGGACACGTGAATTACACCTGTGTGCGAAACACGGGGCAGCTGGAGGCCTGATCCTGCTCCGCTGAGCACCAGTGGCACTCTGCAGAAACTGGCATAATTTATGCCCAGCTGAGGATTCAACTCTTCACATTTTGTTAAATCCAAATCTCTCCATCCACCATTTCTGATGATTATTACGAGACTTTCTTTTTTTTTTTTTTGTTTCTCAAATGTCAAGTAGATCTTTTACAGCAGCTCTTAAGAAGATAAAGGGGATTAAAGGATCATTTTATCCTATTTAAAGTTAGCTCTGAGACGACAGGAGTAAACAGGCACATTTTAGAGGATGTTAATCTCATCTCTTTCTTATCCCCTCTTCTCCTTTTCTTTTTCTTCTTCGCTAGCAAAATTTCACTTTACTGGATGTATTCACTTTTGTGGGTGAAATGACTGCGAGAAGGCAAATTCTGCTGCCCTTTCTCCTCACTTCAAAAAGCAAACACAAAATATCACTCTTGATTGCAATATTAAACATAAGTTTAAATTGGGCTGTCAATCATTGGCTTAGATTTTATGGTAAAAAGATGGAGGGAATCAGAGGGAAACAAAAAGTTCTTTGGCAGAAGGAGGAAGCTTGTTCCTGCCACCGGCTCTCAGAAAGCAAAGGAACTGCTTAAATAATGGAAATAACATTGTTTAAAGAAAACTGAGTATCAGAAATAAGAGCTTTGGCCTATCTATGGGGATTTTGAAATAAGCTGTCAGGAGATTGAGACAGAGACAGATTTGTTAACCTCTAACGAGGGGTGGTGAGCTCACACTTACTTAATACTTACAAACTAAAGGCCTAATTGTGAGCACTTTTAACCCAAGTTGAATTATTGTTAGTGAAAGGTACCAGATGGGCATCTTCTCATTGCTCCCTTTGGCCTCAGAGCAGGGTGGGGGCAGAAAACCACATACTCCCCATAGTCCCATGTGTCAAAATTGGCCCTCAGCATGGTTTTAGGGCAGGATCACAGGGGAGCTGTGACCCCTCTGAGCTCCTGCCTTCCCAGTTGCAGGTCACTGGGTGTCCCTGCCTCCTGCCTGGACACCCGGCCAAGTGAGGGAGCCGGTGCCCCTGGACCAAAGCTGAATTGTACCCTGTTTGCTCTGCTCTGCACCATCCCGGTGTGGTCTCAGGGGTGAGTGTGACAGCACAGGGTGGTGACAGAACTGTCACACTCAGCCACGGAGAGGAAAAGCAGAGCTGCCCTGGGCTGGGATGGATGTGGGGCAGCACAGGACACAGACACAGGGAGCTCGTTTCCCTGGCTTTGATCACAGAATCATAGAATCTTAGAATGGTTAGAGTTGGAAGGGACCTTAAAGATCATCCAGTTCCAACCCACCTGCCATGGGCAGGGACACCTCCACTACAGCAGGTTGTTCCAAGCCCCATCCAACCTGGCCTTAAACACTTCCAGGGATGGAGCAGCCACAGCTTCTCGGGGCAACCTGTTCCAGTGCCTCACCACCCTCACTGTAAAGAATTTCTTCCTTATATCTAATCTAAATCTCCCCTCTTCCAATTTAAAACTGTTACCCCTTGTCCTGTCATCCATGAGCACCCCCAAGTCCTTCTCCTCAGGACTGCTCTCCAGCCATTCTCCACCCAATCTGTGTTTGTGCCTGGGATTGCCACATCCCAGGTGCAGGACCCTGCACTTGGCGTGGTTGAACTTCATGAGGTTCACATGGGCCCACCCCTCCAGCCTGTCCAGGTCCCTCTGGATGCCATCCCTTCTCTCCAGTGTGTCGACCACACCACACAGCTTGGTGTCATCAGCAAACTTGCTGAGGGTGCGTTTGATCCCACTGTCCATGTCTCTGATAAAGATGTTAAATAGTACTGGTCCCAGTACCGACCCCTGAGGAACAGCACTCATCACTGGCCACCACTTGGACGTTGAGCCATTGACCACAACCCTTTGAGTGTGGCCGTCCAGCTACAGCTCACAAAGACATGTTGAACTGCTGACTTTTAACAAAGGAACCAGCACCTTTGAGACCAAATCTTGTCAACTTTGCTAAATTCAGGATTGGAATTCTTTTAGCCAAAGAAACAGCTTGCCTGCAAGCTCAGCCTTCACCCAACCAGCAAGAGCTTCTGTCCTACAGGAAGACCATCACCTCCCTCAGATCAGACACCAGGCTGTTCATTCCTGTTCTGGACTGTCCCTGATCTAGCAGGTGACTGACTACTTATTTCTACAAGACCTCAAACATCACCTAGCGCTGAGAAAGTCTGTTTTCTGGCCATATTATAGACCCTCAATGACTCCAGGACATACCAGGAATCTGACAGCTACAGACCTGTATAAGCTTCATGTGCAAATGTCACAGAAATGCTAGAAGTTTCTTGAGGTGCCTTTCCAAGCAATAGCTTGCCATGACTTGTCAAACAGAAGCCCTTGCTTTGCTGCACATCTGTACTGCCCTGTGCCTGGGTCTCAGCAGACTCAGATAATCAGGTCTATCATTCTCCTCGATATGAATAAAGAAATGTTTGCAGCGCAGGGGAATTTCTCTGGCACTGAATTACATCCTTGAATTGCTGCTGCTGGGAACACCATCCTAAGACTTGATGAGCCAGTGGTGTTCACTCCTTCTCAACCATCAGGTGCAGGAAGCCAAACCCAGTGTGAGCGGCATCATCCAGATGCAGTTTGTGGAAGGAAGTGTCATTACAGAGCAGGAGGAGGGAAAGACTTTCAGAACGTTGCCAGTAGCTCTGCTGTGAAGCTGCCCACAACAACATTTTAACAAATCCAGCATCTGACGGCTAGAGCCTGAGTCAACCCCACTAACGATGCAACTGTTCCTGTTCTGACAGATAAAAATACCTGCCCGTCCTGCCTGGGTGGGGAGGGACTACGGGAGTCAACAAGTCTCACACCAACCTCTCTCTGTGTGGGTGCTCACACTGCCTTGTGAGATCCCTTCTTACCATAGAATCATAGAATGGTTGGAAGGGACCTGAAAGATCATCTAGTTCCAACCCCCTGCCCCGGGCAGGGACACCTCCCACCAGACCAGGTTGCTCAAAGCCCTGTCGAGCCTTGTTTTCTTCCATCTCTACAGGAACAGGAGGACTTCATTGGTACAGAACATACAAGTTTCTTCTCTCTTTGGAATAAGACCTCAGGGACGGTTCACAGGCACCACTATCCTACCCCATTACTTGCAATCCTTCCTCTCCTCTCTATAACTCTGGATTCTGCAGGTCTTCACCTCCTTGCCCATAGTGCCTCCAGCACATGCCATCACAGAGCACGGGATGCCCCATATCTTCCCAACAGAAGAGGAAGATATGGGGCAGCCAGACCTTTCAGAGACAGTGCAGCAGGACTTAAATCATGGTGTGTTTCATCTTGGGGCATTGAGGGTGGACCTGAACCATGGTCAGCAGTAGCTATTCTTGGAGGAGCTCGTGGCTGATATCAGGTACTGCCGTTCCCAAACCTGGAGAGCACGGCTTGAGTAGATGTGATTGCTCTCTTTCCCAGAGAGTTTTTTGTTCATTTTTGTTCATTCTTTGTTTATTTTCCTTAATCTAAAATAAAAGTCATCGAGACTGAAAGTGCATGTTTTACTCTTTGTCTGAGAAACATAACATAGAAAAACAATGGCAAAAGAAGGCAGTACATTTCACTTTCAAGCTTTCAAGGGATTATTACCAATGACAGGAGAGAAAAAATAACAGCTTTTGAAACTTAGGGGAAAATACTTTGACAGCATCCCCATTAAACAGCTCCCTCGTCTTTAGGCTGCAGTAATTACACTCACTTAATACCAGACAGTAAAGTATTTATAAACAACAGAAGCAAATTAAATGAAGTTTCCAGCCAGGGTAGAGCTCTACCTCCAGCTCTGCCTCCGGGGGAGCCTCGTGTAAGGAGAATGAGGTGCTCGGGTTGGGTCTGGATGTCCTGCCCTCAGGGTCCATACTAAAGCAAGAACCTGTTACCGCTGGCATCTAAAGAGCAGTTATTCCTGTGAGGGACCAGCCAGGGAAAAGCACGGTCTAGGGGTTAGGAGAGAGGAACACTGGAGCCTGCCATGTCTCAGCAGCAGCCAGGCCTTTGTCCTCATGCGGTTATGGGACCTCCCTTCCCACAATCTCCTCCCGAGCCATGGCTGAGCTTCATCTCCCTGCATCAGTTTTGGGGCTCCAGGATCTTGGTCAGTGAGATCTCAGGCAGCTGGGATGAGTCTATCAAATGAATATGCTCTGCTTGAGGGTCGTAAGGTTCTACAAAGGGTGTTGGCAGACAGCCGGCTTAACATGAGCCAGCAGTGTGCCCAGGTGGCCAAGAAGAAAGTGCTGTGTTCAGCTCTGGGCCCCTCACTACAAGAAGGACATTGAGCTGCTGGAGCGTGTCCAGAGGAGAGCCACCAAGCTGGTGAGGGGT
>JAOTQQ010000009.1:5662529-5674864 GCA_026546715.1 Gallinago undulata
GAGGGGTTCAAGGGCAGGTTGGAGGGGGCTTGGAGCAACGTGGTGTGGTGGGAGGTGTCCCTGCCCAGGGCAGGGGGGTGGAATTGTATGATCTTTAAGGTCCCTTCTAACTCTAACCATTCTATGAGTCTAGTATTCTATGAAAATGTCATTAGGAAACTCTCATGCCTGGAGTCCCCGTTGCAGCTGATCGCTGGCCAGGGGCGGGGAAATGACTCCAGAGGCTGACTAAGCCCCTTCTTTGCTCTCAGAGCTCTGCTGGCTTCTTTCAGCATCTCATCAGCGGCTTCCCTGGGATTAAGGCCTGAGCTTTGTGCCAGAGAAATAGTCCCCTCACTGAAGAGGAATTGGTTGGATTTAAGAAACGTGGTCAAACAGAGGGATTGGGGAAAAGTTATTAGATCAAAAGAAAAGCTGGCAAAAAGAATTCACAGCAAAGGCTGAATTTGAGCTAAATCTCCTTTATGGAGATCGGAACCATCTTGATTTATGCAGCAAGAGAGCAGACCTTTAGGGCATGGGTCCTAGCGCCGAGTGTCCTGTTCTGTGCTATCTTTCAGAAGAGGGGGTTACAACTCCCCCAGTTCTTGCACGGTCTTTCCTAGGAGTCTCCTACTTCTTTGTTTCATGATCCTACATATCAACTCATGAATCTACAGGGCTGTGAAATAGTGCCTGAGCTATTCTTTCCCCTTGGTTCTCAAACAACAGTCCAAGAGAATTGCAGAGTCAGCATTTTTGTGCCGCTGACAGGGATTTGCTCTGGGTTGCCAATTTTCTCTGCGAGGCTATAAAGCTGGCACTGGAAATGGCTCGTGCTGGTGTAGGGCTCTCTTGCTGGCAACTAACAGGTGGACTATCTGGAAATAAAGTGGTGCAATTCATTAAAAGGTGGAGGTGCCCTGGCATGGCTTAGGGCATAAAAAGGATGGGAGACTGTTTCCAAGAGGTAAAAAGAGGCACCTTGTAATTCCTGGGTCCAGATTGCAGCACTGGCTTTTACTCCAACACTGGGAATGACACAGCCCTTATGCCCCTGGAGGCCAGGAATGGCCCATGGTAGCCAGAGGCCGTGTGGTGAGCCCAGCTCCTGCCCCAGCACGGCTCCTTTCAGGTGTCACTGCACCTCCATTTGAAGGTTAAGCTCTTGGACGGGTGGCAGTTACAGTTTTTGAGCCTCCTCCGGACATGCAGACCCAGCATCCGCATGAAGTCACTGGGCAGACTGGTGTGGGCAGCTGAGATCAATGTCTGTCTCGGCAATTCCAAGAGCATGCTTCGTCCCAGAGATAATAACGACTGAATCAACGCTGAAGGTATATGAGGTACAAAATCAAAGTTAAGCAGCTCTGCAGAAGAGACATATTTACATTCAGCAGTGGTAAAGCTGGGCAAATGTATTTTAAAATTTAATTGTACCATAACTTAATAAGTTAATTGATAACCATGCCTAGCATTCTGCTTTTAATACAAATGTGGGTATGATGCATTTTTTCCAAAAAAACTTTACTAATACTCTTTTTCCACTTGAACGGTTGTGATGAGTGACAAATAGTTCAGGTTGTGTCTAAAACATGGACAAATCCTGGAGCCTCAAGCAACTGTTTTTTTCATAGGTAGAGACAAACAATTAGTTCCCCAAACTAGATGATCATGTTAATTATCAGTAGAGTTAACGAGACTGGCTAAAGATAAAGGATCATGCTACACCCTTAAAAATCTCAGAAAATTCATTCCCTGTTATTAGCTTGCATTCTAGTATTATACAACTGTCTGATGAAATTTTAATCAACCCTTATTGGAGATGAATAATTTAATGGGAGATGGTAACAGACAGTCATGCAGCCTATGGCCCTCCAAGGAAAAAAGAAGGATGTCAGACCATGACAGTCGTCAGCTGATGTAAATCAGCATCACTCCATCAGCTCCCATGTGTCTGCACCAATTTACTGTCGCTGCCAGACGAGGCTCCATGTGCAAGGGAGATACCACTCCAGGAGCAATTTGTGTTGTACAGATGAGATGATCTGACCATAAATTACCTGGGGATCAGCAGACAGGTTTTCTTGACCCAAACCACAGCTTAGATCAGGTGTAGCCACCACATCAGCAAAGATTTCCCTTTTTCAGGGAATTACCTAGAAAGCGTGTCTTTGGCAGCCTACAATGAGGGGCAGCTTGACCAGCAAGAGAAGAAACCTCTCCATTGCATCCAGCTTGGCCTCCCTCTGAGTCCCCAGTCCCCAGTCCCAGCCCCAGGCCTGAGCCAGCCCCTGGTAGGGATCAGCAGAGATCTCCTAGGGGACAGCTCTGAATTGTACTGATGATGCAAGATGGATTTCAAAAAAGAAAAGATTGCTGATTTACCCCAGCCTAAACAAGAGGTGACTCAGAGCTACAGACGTTGGTCTGATTTCTGAAAAGCTGTTTGAGTCAATGTTTCTACCGGGTGGGATTTTCATTTTGCCATAGAAATGTGTGTGCAGAAAGGCAGCCCGTGGCTCCACACCACAGTCCTATTGGAGCCCTCAGGATCCGAACACCGTTCACTCTTCACCTTTAGATTTGCAGGAAAAGAGGGATCAGATGGGAGAGAAGAGCGTTTGCTATTCACACTGTGGAGTAGCTTTTCTTAGTTCATTACTCTCTCGTTTCACAATTCAAATTCTCTGCGTATGAAGCAGAAGCCATATGGTTAAAGCTCAGCAAAATATGGGACTCCTATTCTGTGGCAAATCCCCATGCTTTAGTACTTTGTTTTCATCCCAAACTGTGATGGAAAGCGAATGTTTGTTATTGAACTTAAACTCCAGAAGCTTTTCAATGAGACATTTTTAAACGAAGAGGAACAGGTTGACATATTTCAAGCTGAAAGATTTCACTGCTTTTTGTTGAACTGATCTAAAACATTTCCTTTTCAGTGATCTCAGTGGTAGGCTGGATTTTCCCCTTTGTGGTGTACTGGCACATCACAGTTGAGGATTTGCCACCATTTCTGGATGAATCCAGCAGAAAATGCAGCATATATCACAACTGACTGAACAAGGAAATATTTCATGGCTATTTTTCAATAGAACTATCTTTTAAAGGAGCAGAGTTGAAATTTTTCCCATTTTAATGAAACTGTTGCACATTGATGATGCAGTCATGCACTGAGACACGAATTAACCCCTTCCCATCACTGCTGCTTGAGCTATTCAGTACTTTACAAAATAAAACTATAAGAAATTTCCAGCACATTGACCCTAAACTCCAGGTCCCTGTTCTGCAGTTGGAACATATTTGCAATCACGGGTTAATATGAACCAAGGAGGAAATGTGAATTTTTACGGAGGGGCAAGTTCCTTCAAACAGGAGCAATGCAAGAAATCCAAAGTTCGGTTTGCAAAACGTGGGAACCTGGGCTCAATCCTGCCAAAGTACTGATCTAACGGGGCTGGAAAAGGCTCCTCTTCAAACTGGGAATCTCCCACTCACCAGCTTTTACAAAGAGAATTGACCAAGACACAAGGGAATTAAGGCCAAATCTGTAAAAACTGCTCAGTTTGAGGGGAGCCTGGGCTTGTTAAGAGCCGGTCCTGGGCCCAGGTGACTTTCCCAAGGTCAGCACAGGAGTCAGTATCAGAGGATCCCTTCGTGCCCTCATTTAATCAAAGTCATTAATTTCAAGTATGAATTCTAACACCCCTTTAATCCTTCTTAACAATAAGAAGCACTATTAAATCCTTAATGTGCCTACTTTAATTATAACCTATCAAACATGGAATCAATTCTAAGCGGTAAACACGAAAAGCAGTATTCTGAAAGTGGATGAGATCACGCCTTTTAAAATGCAAATTGGGGCTGAAGCATTAAACCTATAATAAAGTTCAATTAATCTTTCCCCTTAAAACACACACAAAATATTTAATCTCAGTCTAATCTCAGAGGCTGACTGAATCAGAGCCAAAGACAGCAGTTTTGGTCACACGTAAACAGGCAGGAGCTGGAACGTCTTATCCTTGGAGTTACACAAATGTAGGGAGGAGGGTGTGCCTGTGGGGAGGCAGGGGAGGAGATCCATTAAAGTTTGGAATGAGGGTGATTATTTTTGGAGGATTATGTATATTATAAATTCCCCATTATCTCACATACCTTACAAAATTCCCTACCTGAAGACATCCCCAGGGAACGGCTGCCTAAGGAGGGGCTCAGTGGGGGTCCCCATCTAGGGCTGGGAGAGCAGCACCCTTGGCTGTACCTGATTTACAGCTTTTCGGCGCTGAGAAGGAGCCCAGGGAAGCAGAGCTGTAAATTAGAGGGGTAAATTACAGTGGAAGCCAGAGAGGTTCTTGCATAGTCTCACAGCACAGGGAACCACAAAGGATGCTGCAGGGCCTTGTGCCCGTCTCTGTCCCAGTGCAGACCAGTGCAGACGGGGTGGTTTCTCTGCTGTACTGGACAAGCTGGTGGCCAGCCCCTCTCCTCCTGGAGCAAGTATCTCCTGCCTGATACAAGGCAAAAACTGGAACCTGTTTCTGCTCTTGGTCCGGGGAGGAGAAGCCCTGCCAAGCGGCTGTGATAACACTCTGTGGTTGCTACAGCTTCTCCTGCAGGCATTTCCCCAGCGCGGCCAGAAACGGGCAGGAATCACATATTCCATTCCCTGGCAAGTTTGTTTTCTGCTACTCAACAGTGGAAAAGTAAAAATGTAAATGCCAGTTCCTGCGAGTGCTAAAAAACAGACATTTGGGGATAATGAATATATTTTGGTTTACGCAAGAGAAATGTTCCAAGCTGGTTACATATTTTTAAAGGAATATTTATACTGTAAAACAAAGATACTTCTAAACGTCACTTGAAATACAAATAAAAATGTTTTGTTTTGACAATCTGGGAACAGGATATTGATGTATTATTGAAACAGCCTGAACATTTCTTTTCCCCTCCTGAAATATGAATTCACATGCTGTTGTGAAACACTTTGCTTTTAAAAAACCTGCTGGGTTTTGTTGAAAAAATGTTCAATTGGAAGATTATAGAGCAGGTCTATGTCTGAACAAAGTGGGTGTGGAGGGTTATTAAACCGACACAGAAAGGTTTTGATATTGCTTAGGTGCATGTGTTGACACTGGATGCACCGTGGCGGAGAGATATCCCTTTTATTATCACTGTTATTTAGCTCCGATAATGGGTTCAGTCCTGCGGAGAATATAAATGTAGCTGCACAGCTGGACAAATAATGACAGTATTTGTCTTCGTGTCACTTTTGATGAAAAATATTGGCAAAAAGCCCAATGAAATTTATTTGTAATGAATTATTGGATAATTCAACAAATGAAGTCAGAGCAGCCAGAAAACACACGGAGGGCGACAACTCCCGACCACCTCGCAAGCCTGTGTTACCAGCAGCAAACACCTGGTGTAGGATGTTACCATGGCACTTGGACTGAACGGGATGACTCCCAGTAGGATGCTAAATTCAACCTTAGATCACAATCTTTACAGAATTTATTTAAAAAAAAAATTGGAAAAAAAAAAAAGAAAGGAAAAAGATGTCAACTGATTTGTTCATTTGTTTTAATGGAATGGAATGGAAATGGGGAAGAGGAGGCAAAGATAAAGGAAATCTTCACAGACTGCAAATTTAGAGAATTCATGATTGAAATGACAACACAATTTCATTAATTCAAACCCAAATGCAGAAAACTTTGTACTGAGAGTTAGATTAGAAAGATAACACTGAAGAGAGATAATCTCAGTTATAGTCAGGAAAGGAAAGTCACATACTTAGAGACAAAGGAAGGGGCAAAACAGAAAGTTGAGTTTCTAGTGATTCTCTCATGGTTTTTTTGCTCTACTGCTGTAGAGCCAAAAGATCAATTCTTTACAGAGCTGCTCTCCTGAAACAGGTAGTGTCAGGACAAGGCAGGAGACAAGCATGGCACTGATAAGATTTGATACCCCGAAGTCCTGAGCTGGAGCGAGCAGACCTACCCCAGAGAGCTGGTCTGGTCCTGCTGAAGATCTGTCCTTGAGTTCCTACATCCAGATGAACTGTCCCAGATTTCCTTGGGCCCAATCTGTAAAGGATTGAGTCTCCTTTTTCTTCCACAACAGGAAAAACCTCTTGCAAAATTAATTAGGTCACTTAAAGTAGAGCTCTTTTATCAAGAATCAGCTTCTTATCTACACAGGTTTCACTTGGAATAGGATGTAAAGTACTGTTTTTGGAACAGAACTGCCACCTTACTGTGACTAACATATCTTCAGCATGGTTGAGCTAAAATAGAATAAAATTTAGGCTTCACTGTGACCAGTTTAAGACATAATACTGGATAATGCAGTTTATCTAAGAAGTGTTACATCACATAATTACATTATTTCAGCATATCCCAGAAATGCAGCCCTGAGTCAAGATCCTTTCATGCTTAGAACTGTAAAAATCACAGAAAATATCATTAGACCACTTTTAAACCCTGCTATGGACAAACTGCTAATGGGAGTGAACCGTCTATATGATGGGATGTGCATTCCCTTCTTAACACAAACTGTTCTCTGTGCTGATTTTGCTCATATTTGGCTGAAATGTCTACATTGCCTGAAATGCCCCAGAAAGGCATGTGATTGGTGAAAAGTATTTTCCTATTATTACTATGACAGCTTATTATCTTTGCAAATATAATTACCTGGGGAGAAGACATGTGAGATGCAATATGCCCATCTCGCTTGCATGAGAGAGAGTGATGAAAATAGAATTAAGTTGTGTCACCTCCAGTGTGTCGTTCTTCCAAAAGCAAGCCTGAACAGATTGATTTCTAGGTCTCCTTCAGCATAACTCAATTCTGAGTAGATTTAGCTGGGCATATGGATGATCATGTGTCTGGCACCTGTTTCCTCCCCTAATATGGTTACAGGAATTTCAATCAGCACCACTGGTGGCTCCCACCGTACAAGCGCTTGGAACGTAAAAGCTTTAATGCATTTGGAGCAGTAATTCATCCTGTCTGGCACCTCCCATCCTGTGAGAACACGGGCCATATTTCCAGCGGGTTCCTGAGAATCTCTGCGTCCCTTTCGGTCCTTTCTGAAATTCCTTCAGAGGAAATGCTCCGAATCCATTCAAGAGCAAAGTCCTCAGATGGGCCTTCAAAATGGTTGAGTGTGGGCTCTAGAAGACAAGTGAGAGAGGCTGCCTGAAGGATGAACACGTGTTCAGTTCCCAAGTCATTCCTACTTCAAGAAGCAACAGGGAATGGAGAAAAATGGGGCTTGATTAATTTCCCTAAATGTAGGCATCCAGTTCTGGTTGAAATGCTTTTGGGTGCCCCCAAGTCTGCAAGGATCTGGCAGATCCTACAGCAGAGCCCACAGGAGACCCGAGACCACTGGGACCCACAGCTTGAGTTCCAGTGGGATTTTTGCTTAGATAGTGCTGAATTAAGACTACAGAAACAACATAAACCAGAGCTAATCTAGACAGCTGTTGAAGGAGCAGCAGAAGGGAAGACAAGAATGCTAGACAGAGTAGGGGATGGCCATCCTTGGAGATACTGCTGGAAAAAGAAAAGAATTTGTAGAAAATGGGTCTGAAAAGACAGAATAGGTACTGAGAATTTAGTGCTGCAGGACTAAAATTAAGCCTTTCTTTGTCCATTGGTGATCTGTAAACAAGAGCATGGTGAGGATGGAACCTTTGCTGAAGCTTCAGTCCCTGGTGCTCATAGCTCTGGGGGTCCATGGGCCGGTCACACCAGCCACCAGAAAGTCCCCAAGAGGCAGGTGGAGAGCTCAGGGAGCACATGGGCTCACAAACACCATACGTGGCCACAGCTAAGCAACGGGGAGAGTGATTAGGTCTGTCTGCAATTATAATGGCTTCATTTAGCCCTGAAGCTTTTAAAAAGTCTTTGGGGTTTTTTATGATTAACTGAAGGCACTTTGCAGCCGGCACTTGCAAAAATGGCTACATAATGAGATAATCAGAAGCTGAAATACTAGTTGTGCTTATTGATTTTCTTTTTAACAAGTAGTGCCTCTGTTTCCAAAAATATGGGAAAAACATTGATTATTTTTTTATGGCTGTTAAATTTTTTGTACTTTTTTTTTTCTTTGAGTTATTACTTAGAATCCTATTGACATTTTTCGTTTACTCCTAACTAAGATTTCATTAAATGTAAAAATTTCAGTCATTATTTTGGTGTCTTCATACAATTGTCAATGAAAATGTTCACAAACATTTTGAAAGAAGTGAAAACATGCTCCCATTTCAAAAGATGCCACATAGAAAGAACTTGAAAACTATTTGTTCAATTATTTGCTGTCTCTCTCTTGGAAAAAAAAAAACAAAACAACAACTTCTGAATAATGCTGGAGTCAGCGAATGGGTTTTAAAAAACATCTTCCGAATTTCCCAGATTTATTAGTTTATCACTACAATGGAGAGGAATATGGAAATGAGTGAGAAATACATTATGCAAAGCAATAAGTGACACGCGGCAGAACAGAAAGGCAACGGTTATGATGTCGAGCAGCTGGGTGGAATTTACTGTCTGCAGAATACAAATGGAGAAGGGACACTCCGGTTTATCTGCCAGTTGCCACCAGTAAGGGTAGGTGATTTCGTGGGGTAGCACAACCCCGACCTCACCCCCCCTGCACAGACCTGCGTGGGGACTCTAAAACTGTCACTGCCATGGGGCTGCGTTGGGAGATGAGGGTTTTCCCTCCTCCCGGGGGAGCAGGGATGGTACCCCAGTACACAGCCCTCCCACCACTACTCTTCCTCGCTCCAGTTCTTCCAGTCTTGCTTTTTCCCAGTTTCTCTCTGAAGCTTCCACTGATTTGGGCATTTCCCAGTGTCCATTTCTGGGGTCGTACATCCATTACTCCCTACAAATGCAATCTGCAACATCAGCCTGGAGAAAAGAAGGCTGAGGGGAGACCTTCTGGCTCTCTCCAACTCACTGAAAGGAGGGTGTAGCCGGGGGGGGCCAGTCTCTTCTCCCAAGGAACATGCGACGGGACAAGAGGAAACAGCCTCAAGTTGCACCAGGAGAGGTTCAGATTGGAGATTAGGAAAAAAATTGACACAGAAAGGGTTCTTAAACCTTGGAATGGGCAGCCTAAGGAAGGAGTTGAGGCCTCATCCCAGGAGGTATTTAAAAGATGGGTTGACATAGAGCTTAGAGACATGGTTTAGTGATGGGTTTTATCAGAGTTAGGTTGATGTTTGGACTAGATGATCTTCAAGGTCCCTTCCAACCTGAAGAATTCTATGATTCTATGATCTGTTCCTGTCCCAACCTCTGGAACCCTCAGAGACAGAAAATACTAGTTACTGGGAAGCGCACGGGCTGTTTGCAGTGTAGGATATATCTAAGCACAATTACCTACAAAGACCTATGGGACACTTCATATATATAATGGCTCAGCAATCAATTCCAGCTTAAACTCTAATGGCTACATCTGACACCATCTCCAAGAAATATTCTGACCGCCTTTTGCTACAGAATTACACTTTCTATTTGCAGAAGTGATGTCATTCTCAGTTTTTCCAGATCTTTGGACTGAAAATTGAAAATAAGATAGAACTGCTTCATGTTGGTTACATGAAATACAAACAGAAATGAAATAGGAAAGCGAATCACAGATGTCTCTCTGGAGATGAGCATTAAATCCCATCACGTTCAGTTTCCTCTGCTGTTAATTAAAACATGAACTCCAGTCCAAACCTGAGGACTACCATACCCATTCTGGTAAGTTCTCATTACACACTTTGAAAAAGGCAAGTCTATTACTTTCAGAAGCACCAAAGGGTGTTGATGGATGCACTCTCAGGTTAGGACGTGTCCACAGCCCTGTTCCTTTCTCACCACAGTCAGTGCACTGAGAGGCCTGTGAGGACCCAGGCTCAGTCAGTGTTTGGGTCCCACATCTCACGCAGCTGGGACAAGGTGCACAGGAGGTACCTGAACATGGTCCTTTCTATTGCCTTGAGGAGAGATGGGAAATGGAATCTACTGACAAGCTGAGAAGTACCAAGCAGCTGTGAAAATGGCAGCTGAAGGCCATCATAGGGACGCTCTGAGGGCTGGAGCCCCTCTGCTGGGAGGGCGGGCTGAGAGAGTTGGGGGGGTTCAGCCTGGAGAAGAGAAGGCTCTGGGGAGATCTTAGAGCCCCTTCCAGTCCCCAAAGGGGGGGCTCCAGGAAAGCTGGGGAGGGACTCTGGATCAGGGAGGGGAGCCAGAGGAGGAGGGGGAAGGGTTTGACACTGAAAGAGGGGAGATGGAGCTGAGATGTGGGGAATGAGATGAAGGAATTGGCCCCTTCCAACTGAAACTATTCAAAGATTCTATGATTAACCTTTCCCAATGTTGCAGGGTGTGCACCAGTGTCCTAAAGCACAACCAGACATGACTGGGTATTGGAAGCCCATGAGCCATCTGAAAGCGGTGCTGGGCTGGGTCCCTGCTCTCAGCATGGCTGGATTAGCTTGTTAGTGTTTGGGAATTTTATTCTTGGCTTCAGGCATGATCCAGATTACAGAACAGAGCCCTGAGTTAACCTTAACATCTTCAGTGTCTAATTTCGTGTTAGCTCCAGCCTCTAAAGGCAGAGTTGCAAAATTGCAAAAAAGCCTAGGCAGTAGGCTGAATTTCACAGCGACATTAATTAACAATATCTTGATGACACTTAGAGGAGTTAATAAATGCTGGCAAACATCCTTCTCCCTAGTTCAGTGTAGAGGGAGGTGCCACCCTGAGGACTAACCCAAGGTCATGTATCACAAAATTAAGAGGGAACAAATAAAAGCCACTCCTCAAGTCTGCCAGACTAATGCCTTCTCCACTGGACCATCTGCAGCAGATGTGCCAAAATAGATTGGTTTAAATGGCCTAAATATGTCCAGTTCCTGAAGTACTGAACGCCCTTAGCAATGTTTCCTTGCTGCCTAAAGGCATCTGTCAGGAATGCTATTAATAACATGAGCAGATAATGGGCTCACAGCTTTTTTAAATCTCCCCCTGTGCCCTCTGTGTGTTTATTGTGGATGTGAGTAACGGGGAGGCAGCCATTCCTCCTTTCGGGGGGATCTCTTTCCCTGACATCAATGTCCCTGCCCAGCAGTCCCTGTGGTGTCCCCATATCCCGTGGACGTTCCTCGGAGCAGAGCTATTCGCTGGCTTTGCATTGGGACCGTAGGCAGAACCTGTGGGTGCACACACCTCCGTGGCTGCGATAGCCTCCTGGGCTGGTCTGCAGACTCCTGCCCTTCCCTGGGTCTGGTGTTGAGAGGTTTCATTTCATCCCAGGTGCCCTCAAACACCATTTTTTTATTACAGCAGTAAATCTCTCAGGAATTACAGCTGACCGCCGCATCCCGAGCACGCAATGCATTCACGTTCCATTTGGTGCATCCTGGAATCTGTCGTTTAGATTCCAGTCACAGCCGTTAAAATTTCCTTCGTGGATGTCGTGTGGAGCACCAGCGGTTGCCATTTGAGAGCACTGGAGCTCTTCAGTTTGTTAGAGCTACCTCAGAAGAAGGCTCGGCTCTGACTGATCTCACTGCTCCTTAGTTCTGTGCCACGCATTCACACGCCCAAACACCCAAAGAGTGGGTATGAGTTTATGGGGGGAGAAAAACCCCAAGGCTCCAAGTGATAAATACCATTTGTTGCCAACAGGACAGCTTCAATATATAACATCCTGCACTGAATCCTCCTTAGCAAGGGTTAATGCTTTTTGTTCCCTGCTAGAACTGTCTGGGTCATTGAGATGGTTGACTTCAGGAGCAGAGAAGTGTAAACCTGATTATTTGTCCCCTCCACACGCCTCAGACACTAAATGGCTCTACATGAGGTGCTGCCATCAGGCCCAGCAGGACCTCAGCTCTCTTAACTGGTTGCTTTAAAATCGTCATGTAACTGGCTATTATCATCGCCTGATGTGTGTGTGCCATGGAAAGGGGTTCCCACCACATCTGCATGGGGATGTTCTCCTTCAGTGGGCAGCCCAGAAAGCAAACTGCATCCTGGGATGCATCAACAGAAGGGTGCCCAGCAGGTCCAAGGAGGTTATTTTGCCCCTCTGCTCTGGGGAGACCCCACCTGGAGCACTGTGTCCAGCTCTGGAGTCCTCAGCACAGGAAGGACACGGACCTGTTGGAACGGGGCCAGAGGAGGCCACAGAGATGCTGGGAGGGCTGGAGCCCCTCTGCTGGGAGAACAGGCTAAAAGAGTTGAGGGGATTCAGCCTGGAGAAGAGAACATTCTGGGGGAGACCTTAGAGCCCCTTCCAGTCCCTCAAGGGGCTCCAGGAAAGCTGGGGAGGGACTCTGGATCAGGGAGGGG
>JAOTQQ010000009.1:5678154-5733811 GCA_026546715.1 Gallinago undulata
GCTTTGAGCAACCTGGTGTGGTGGGAGGTGTCCCTGCCCAGGGCAGGGGGGTTGGAACTTGATGATCTTTAAGGTGCCTTCCAATTCTAACCATTCTATGATTCCATGGACATTTCAGTTCGGGTCAAGGCCAGAGAATGGCCCCTGGCCCTTTCTGGGCAATAAGCATAGACAATGACATCTATATGGAGATATATAAGTGTGGTATCTGCTCTGTACTAGGAGATAGCACTCAAATCTGGCATGCTGGTTGGCATAAACCAGTCCCATTGTCACTTTCCCTAGAGATGGGTCAGTCTGAGCTCCACCATCTGCTCCAAACCCTTCCAGCCCTTGTGGTCATCCCACTCCATGTACGGTTCAGAGGGAAAGTCGCTACGGAGGAGGGCAGACTTGGGTTCTGGCACACTGATCAGAGATTCATCTAATAAAATCAACAGCAATTTGTCCTTGACTTCAGGCCAGGTTTTCACAGCTCCGTGAGTGCTCGTGGCTCCTGCTGCCTGGATGGCACTGAAGCAGAGAGAGGGAACCTGCCGAGGGGGCAGGAGAGGCGGCAGCACAGAGAGGGCTGAGCTGTGCATGTGTGGCACCGCCACCGTCCAATTACCCAGATTTTCACGAAACACAAGCCAGACGCTTGAAGCTTGTTCAGACAAGTGGCTCTGTCGATTTGCTTCTGTGGGGACTTGGAAGAGCAAAGCATATTAATGACTCCTTCCCTTTACATGAGCTCTGCTGTGGCAGAGGAATGATCAGAGGCTGAACCACTCAGAGGGAACACAAAGTGCCTTGTGGCTACTATTTTTGGACCCTGATAACAACGTGTCAGAGCCCAGTTTGCTGTTAATTTAAAGGGTAGTACCCTCTGACATGAAGGGAAAGTGAAGACTGCCATTCATACCTTTCAGGGGAAGGATCATGGCCAGTCTGTCCTTCTATTAAAATGTTACATATCCTTTTACCAACTCATAGCTTTGCATTTTTCCTATATGAAGGTTGTCAATGCATTAAGTTTCAAGTATATTTTGTAAAAACATTCAATTAAATACCTCTAAGGACAATAGCTCATTAGTATGAGATCGTTGCTGTCAGCCCCTTCATCCCCTCCTGGCTACTTCTATCTTGATTTGGGTGAATTACACGAGACTTCTGTAAGCTGCATTCAAATCAGATCTTGGGTTAAGGAAAGCACTCAGTGTTAGGGAAGGAAATGGGCCGGAGGAGCTGTGGTCGGGAATATTAATGTGTTACATCAGCTCAGAGAAGGTAAGGATCATTGTGTCTGCACCGACTAACCCAGGGCTCGGATTCTGGCTCTTTCCCGTGCTCCGAAACTGGCTCCCTAACATCAGCCAGCCCGTCATCCAGGACTGCAGCCAAGGATATACGCCGTGACCCTGACCTCTGGAAAACACAAGTGAATTTGTCTTCCCTCCTCAACCTCTTAAAGAACATGACTACCTCTGCCTGTGAGGCGCCTAGTCCCACAGGTGGGAGCAAATCCATCTCAAGAGAGATTGCCCCAGCTGTACAGAAGCAGGGAAACAACCAGTCGCCAGTAAACCTTATAGTCTAGTAAATCTGAAACATTCTCAGGGAGATCCCAGTCCCTCTACTGGCTGCCTTACAGATTTAGTCCCATCCTGAACACCTTAACCAATGTGGGAAATTGAGGGCAAATTCTTTCCAAAGCCAGTGTGTCAGGCAGGGTCTGTGCTGTGCTCTTCTGCTCCGTTCTGCCACAGCCCGAGGACGGGACTCCTCACCCCTCGCTGCTGCGCTCCGATCGTACGGGCACCGCAGAACTGCTCTGCCTGAGCTTTGGATTTCTCCCTTGGATTTCTCTCCTGGATAAGAAGTTCCACCTAAACATTTGAGGGTGGCAGAGCCCTGGAACAGGCTGCCCAGGGAGGTGGTGGAGTCTCCTTCTCTGGAGGCATTCAAAACCCGCCTGGATAAGTCCCCATGCGACCTGCTCTAGGTGGACCTGCTCTGGTGGGGAGTTGGACTAGATGACCTCCAGAGGTCCCTTCCAACCCCATGTGATTCTGTGATTTCCCTCACAAAGGCAGCTTAAATGTAGCCCATGCATTCTCTGCGTGACTACAAGAACCAGAGTACCACCAGAGTACCACCAGAGTACCACACTTCTACTGGTGGTAATAGCATTTGGACTTGGATGTTTGAATGCAGGTCTGGGAGAAGGTGGTGGGTTTAGAAGCATCCCAGAGTCACAGAATCAGAATTAGTGCTTGGAAGGGACCTCTGAGATCATCGAGTCCAACCACATTAAAAAAAAAACAACACAAAAACAAAAAAAAAACACCCAAAGAAACACAAAACCACACCCACAACCCAAAACAAAACAAAAAAAACCCACAAAAAACCAGAAAAAACACACAAAAAAAGCACCCACCAACTAAACTCCACACCCACAACCCCACACACAACACCCCACCACAAACCAATAATCTTGGGCACTAGAGCATGCCCTGAAGAGCATGAGAAACATTCTTTCCAATGACTGCTTACCTACTTCAGGAAGGGCAAACCAAGCAAAAAGCCTTTTAAAAATGACAAAGTGACTTTCCCCTACCACCCAAAAGAGACTGGGCAAACCAGTGTAGCTACCAGTGTCTGGAGGAAGCTGTTCTAGCATGCAAAGTCCCCGTGCCACCTAAATACTCCTTTGGCAAAGAGCTACCGAGCTTCTAATGTGCCACGTGAAATAACTGTATGTGAAGAAGGCACCGCTCCCAGCCTTGCCCTCCTCTTCCTCACCTCTCCCAGTGGGGGTGCAGGGGTGGTAAGAAGGGTACCACACCACCACCTGAGCTCCTGCAGGTCCCACTCTGTGTTTTCCATAATGGCATTCATTAGTCTATTTGACATAAATACTGTTTTCAGGTTAATATGTTTAACTTAATGAGGCATTTATTTTCAGCCTGAAAACTCTTTAAGAAGGTATGTTTTCTTCCAGTGAGTTGAACTGACGAGGGGATTAATAACAGGCTTGAACAAGCAAGCTAAGAAAATAAATCTAACAAACTCTTCTGCACAGGTTATGAAGTATGCTTGGATTGATCCGAGTAAAAGCAATCATTTCTGACAGTATGGAGAAAAATAAAACACATTCTCCTTGCCTGCACATCTCACTTATTTCTGTCAGTGGCTTCTTCCTCTAATGCTTCTCTCCAACCTCATGGAATGTCTGACCTCAGTAAAACCAGCAACACTACAGGATTTCTCAGAAGTCTGAGGGATTCAGACAATATATTGAATGGACCCAGACCTGTGGATTAGCAGCAGGATGTTTTTCTCCAACCCTTCCCCAAACCAAGGAAGTGGGATATGACTAACATACAGGGCCATACCCCTGAATTTCTTCCAATCACAGGAGAGGACTTTGCAGTGTGTTCCTTCCCCTCCTGGCTAGATGTGGGGCAGATGATCCTCACAGACACCCCACAGACCCATGGGTCTACCCTGATCTAGTCACTCAAACCAGAGCTCTCAAGCTGCACCTGCTCCCTTTGATTTTCATTATTGGCAACAGATGGAAAAGGGTGTTCCCTTAAAACTAATTCTTAACATTATAAAGAGTTTGGACTATAAAATCTGATGGATTCATAGGGTATGCTTAACGTGTCCCATCCCCCCTCCATTTGCAGCAATCCTCTATCTGAGCCAAAGGAACATCCCAGAAAATTAACAGGTAGGAGTATGGTGCTGCTGGTGTGATTGCTGCAGCCTCTCCTGCTCACTCATTTCCCTTAATGTATCTCATAACCCAGCAAAAAAGCCCATTCTGTGCAGAGCAGGCTTTAGTGGACACAGGAGTGTCTGTCAAGAGACAAGAAGACTGGGACAGCATGAAACTGCTGGAAGAACCAATCTGGTCCTAAATCTGCTCCCCACTGCATTCTGGAAGGAGGGTCACCAGCAGCAAGTCCAGGGCTGAATGAGCAGCCCGGACACACTGCCAATACCCACAGCTGGCTGTAGCTGCCTGTTTATTGACTGCCACCAGCTGACACAAAGACATTTCTGATGTTTTACAACCCCATGGCTCAGCCTCGTTTTTGGATGTTCCAGGCTCTGGTACCTGCAGAGCACTCGGGGTAAGCGTGCACCTTACTCCTACAGTGCTCTGATTGTAAACCTGAGCCATTTTCAGTGCAGCAGATATTGCAGGTGATCTGAATTTCAGTTGGTACCATAAATGTATTTCAGTGCTTGGTCTGGAATATTATATGTTGGCCCAGGATCCCTGTCAAGGGATAGAGAGTGGCTCTGGGCTTCACCAAGTATTTATAGCTCCTGCATGGTAAGACAGACACCACCACTTCCCCCAAAAAGCATCTGCTGTCTCTCATTTCCCATTAAAGGGTCTGGGACACCAGTTTAGATGTAGCTGTCTTAATAGTAGGCACCCCAAATTGGAACCCTATTGGGATTCATCTCAAAGATGAGATCTATCTCCTACCCATGTGTCTTTGTGCTCTACTAAAACAGCTACCTCAGATGGCATCAGGATTTATTTCAATGCCAGAGCTACAGCCATTGACAACCAAGTCTCTTCCACCATAATCATGCAACGGTGGGTAAATGCCCTCTATTACCCTCCTGGATTAACTGATATGTCTGAACTAGAGAGACATTAATGTGTACTGGATTCAATCTCCCTCCGCTTCTAGACCAAACAAAACCACGAAGCTACAGGAATTCACCCTCACTGCAGGAGCAATGTAACAGTTATAATTTTTTTATCAATACTTGCAAGGATTTCTGTTTGTTCTGTTCGACTCCTAGTATGCCATGATTTATTCTTTTCAATTAATTTCAGGTATTTTCTGTAATAGCAAAGTTAACTCTTCAAGCCTGTAAGGAGTTTCCTTTAATATATAAACAGGGAACTGAGAAAAAAGTATATGTATGATGTTGAGACAGCTAAAATAAGGCTGAACTGTGACTAGAACATCTCCTGCTGTTTCTTTTAGGAAGGGACCAAACTCAGAGGAGATGACAGGAGAGGACTGGCTGCAAGTGAAGAAGGTTTTTGTGGACAGCACTGGAAGAGGACAAGGACGACAAGGTGCAACAAAACTGTCCCTTAGGATATCTTATAATGATAGTTTTTTGGTTTCAGTTCATTGCGTTGTTAAGTGTGTGAATTTTCTTTCCTTAAAATGTCAGTTTTGGAGAGAAAAAAGCAAAGTGAGACTGCTTTAATTTGCAAAACTAAACTGCAGTGAGCATCCAAAGGCTTCTCCAGGGTGAACAGCATCAATATTAACACAGTTATATGACAAAGATACAGAAACTATTTTTCTTAAATTGACTCCCATATAATTTGCCAAATACAAAAATCGTTGCAGTTAATCTGCCATGGATAAACACCTTCTTTATTTTCTGAATGAAACAAAGATTCCTGCATACTTTGAGAATGGTCACACAGAGGGGCTGTAGAGCAGAGACACCTCCCACTGCACGGGTGTATCCACGCGTTTCAGCACAAATGTGACACTGCCACGTCTGTGGCAAGACAAATGTCCCATCTGCAGATGTGTCACCAGCTTGTTTTGTGGCATCCTGACTCCCATGGAGTTTCTCTGTACTTCTATTTTTCTGTAATTAAAATAAGGATAAGACCACTGACCCTTGCAAAGTCCACTGAGATCCACTAGGTATGACACAATAAATGAGTGTGGTTTGACGTTGTTTTTTTCCAGTGGTTCTTGGAGAATGAAAGCTCTGACACAGCAGAGTTTTACCGCCAAGGTCCTCAATTCCGGCATCCTCTCTCCGGATTTGTTATTAACCACAGATCAGTCCCTTTAGTGAAGCTGGCCCAACTCCTGGCTCAGAAACAGGGTAAATAATGGATGGGGAATGACATGTGAAACTTGACATAAAACTGCTCAAAACTAAACTCTGATGGAGATCTTGGAATGAAAAATAGGCTTTAATTTGTGAATTATCTGCTCTGATAACACACCCTTTCCTACAATTCAAGAATGCCTTTCTCACTGAGCTTTGTTCAAATTAATTTAGCACTGCAGCTTGCCATTACTGTGTCACAAATCAACACAGCATTGTAAAGAAAATCATGTCCTAGCCATAAATATTTGTGCCGCTTCCCAGGTCTCCAGTGGAATCCGCATCCTTTTTGAAAACCATTTAGCAATTTTTTTAGAATGCAGCTAAGTGACCTCATTTCATGTTTCCTTAGAGATACATCTCTCTCCCCAGGGAGGAAGGAAACTTCTTTCTGGCCAAGAGGAACAGGAACATGTGTAATCCGTGTGACTCTGTAAAGCACATTAATTGAGTTGAGGATGGGATGGAGGAAGAACTGTGTCCCCTCTGCTGGTGGATCCTATGGAAGGAGAGGTGTGACCACCATACACAGGTAAAAGGGTTTAGCCAGGGGCAAAGCTTGAAAAGCTTAATGGGCAAACTGTAGCTCTGACCAGAAAAATACTCCCACTGCAACAAGCAGCTCCTGTCAGGGACATACAATTAATTGCTGCTTACGTGCCAGTCTGGGCTGGGATTTTCCATCCTAAATATTCTCAGTTCTCATTAACTTCTAGTTATTGATTCTTGTCTGCTCCATGCATCCTCAGCCCTCAGTCTACACAGCTGTAACTTTCCAGATGATATTGAGATTGAGGGAAGTGCTTCATTTTAACCCTTCTGGAAACTTTTGCGTAAGAGGTAAGAAACTAGTCAAGAAAAAAGCTCACAGGGAAGGTTTACTGGTATTTCAACACGTACAAAAACAGATACGTAATAAACCTTCCTTGCTTCCTTGTAGCTTTAAATTCTCCACCTTGTGTTAGATGATCTACACAGTTGATCCCTGCAATCAAATTGCATCGCCTTGAAGTCTCCCCTTTAGTTACACCAGTAAGGCTTTGGCCTGACCTGCCTTACTTGTTCCCCATATTTGCAGACTTTTCTCTAAAATACATTCCAATCACTAGAAACGACCCATCTGGGCCTGGCCTCCGGCATTCTCTAAGCTCCCATGATTCGTGACCTGCCTCAGGAAAAGTCTCATCTTTATACCTTGCTGTCCAACTTTGAGTAAACAAGCTCGCTTCAATTGCTGGAGACTCCATCAGCGTTACCTGCCTGTTGCTAATTAGATTTTTGCAGGTTTGTTTCTGCTCAGTGATCCTTAAATATCAAGTTCCACATCTCTTGGTCCCAAGGCATCTAAGTGGGAACCTGTTAGTCAACGGAACACAATCTGGTGAGTTTGAACGCATTTCAAATACTGCAACACAGCCAGGAACCCATCTGTCAAGTGAGCATCTTTGGCTTACAATTACAACTGTTTTTTCCACAGAATATGAGAAATTAAAAACATGCTTCTGCTTTTTTAGAGCAAGGACAGAATAAAGTCTTCCCCGATCACCTGATATATCGCTGGAGTTCTAACAGTCCCGAGGATGAATCAATACCAGAGAACTATGTGGATGTTGGTTTAGACAGCTCTGGATTGATGGGATTTGCATTAGAGAGACGAGAAGCAGTTTAAGGAGGAGGAGTGGAAATTCTGGTACCAAAAAAAAAAAAAGAAGCCCACGAAGCCTTTTAGTCTTTCTTGGATGCTTTCCAGCTGAGAATCTCAAAGTGTTTCATCATTTATGGACAAAGGATATGTCTGCTCTCTAGTCCCAGAGCCTAACAGATCGATTGCCGGCTGGCTGGCTGCACAGAGCTCAGCGTGGGTTCATTTACCAGCCCCGGGCTCCCAGTGGCCACAGGAGTGGGTGCGGGTCTGAAATTTAACACACGAGGAAGGAAGGAGAGCACACGACTTCATCTTCACCACATCTCCTCGTGTGACACTGGTTGAAGTGACCAGTCCAGGCCTTTTGCTGGGGTAGAACCAGCTCACAAACCAGCCGGGACTCTACCAAAAGAGCGCCTGTGTACAGGGAGGTGGGCAGTGAGCTGTGACAGTTCTCAGCACTCCCCATCAGCCACCAAATGCCCGTTCATATGGGGAAAAGCAAGTTAAACATGATGCTGTGAGTTACTGGTGCTCTCTGATTCACGCAGATGTGAGGGAACTAATAATTGATTAAAATTCTTCAAAAAACCCCAACATATATATATGAAGGACCAGAAAAAACCTACCTATGTGCATTTTTTGTAGAAAATGAGGCTGCATCTATCTACATTAATCAGCAAGCACATACATTTTGGTACATTTTGGTAAATTTACATGAGATTATAGGAAGAGAAATATTAATTCAGTTGTGGATATTAACATAGAAAAAGAAGGAGCTCCTATTTGCTGCCTCAATTGCAGACAAAAATTCAATTCTTTTCAATGATATGATACTGGATTACATGCTGAACCATATTAACATATTCCCCAGTGTTTTGTGATCTTATAATGAAACTCCTATTACAAATCATCCATGAAAGAGATACTATTGTGGGAAAAGAAAAACTCTCCGAAAGACTTCAGACTGAGAAAGCAATACCAAATCAGCTAGTTTAAACTATCCTGGTTTCACTGACAGCTTTTGCCGGGGGTGACCACAGAACAAACAAGTGGGAGGAAGGACTTGGAAAAAATCTACTCCTTCCTCTTACCAGCAAGCACTTTTTGGTGGATGCTCTCCAAATTCAGGGAGGAGGGCTTTTCCACTGCTTTGCTCCCACTACATCAGCATTACACCCTCTGAGATGTCTCTGGATGGAGAGATGATCCATCATCCTCACCAGATCGGAAAAATTTAGACTATTAGAGATCCATCAAGGTCCTGCTGCTGTTGACAACTTCCTGCATTGCTGGAAAGGATCACCACGGCTCGTGGGGAGCCCTGCTTAGCTGTACAGACAGAGGGTGACTGCATTGGCTTGGGCCTGAGCTTTCAGTCTCACAGATACCGAGCCTGACTGTCACTCTCTGCAGCTGATGAGTAGACACTAGTGGACCTCAAGAGTTTTGGGTCATGTCATATTAACTATAAGCAGCTATAACTGGCATGGGAAGAAACTCAAGTTCAGCCAGAGCTGTTTTCCTTGAAATTTGCTGGGATACCTTCAATTATGGCCATTTAATTTTGGTTTAATAAGAGTGTTATTACAGGTTAAACAAATACCAGCGGATCACAGAAGACAAGAATATGCTGCATTGTTATAACTGTTCTGGAGAAGATAATTACCTATTACACTGTAAACCTCAAACACGGTTTTAATAATCATTAAGTAACATACATTAACTACCTTATTAAAAATTAACCTTTGAGAATCGTAATTTACTGTAACGACAGTTGCACATTTGGAAACCCAGAAGATAGGGGTGGTGTCTAGTGGTGAAATCTGCAAGTTAATGAGTCTTTGATTCTTTTCAGGTCTCTGCCACAGCCTGGCTCTGTGACCTGAGTAATTTGGTCTGCATAACCCTAGTGTCATTCTTTCCACTTCTGAATGAGCATCATCATGGGCCGCAAACAGAATGGACTGTACATGCTGTGATGGTGTTCTGACACTTCAGCATCAGGTCAGTGTTTTCTGATGGTGAGGGTAACTATGAACAGCAAGAAGAGGTGCAGGAAGAGGGGGGGGTACAGCTCTATCTTCCTGCTCCCCACCCTGAGGCAGGCAGGCTGGAGAAGGACTCCATTCCATGAAGAGTTACAGCATTAAAGCTCAGACAAAGGATAATGACCTTTGAGGTCATCTGAAGGTTCAGAGAGGTCTTTGAGACAGGTGTATCCTCTCTAGAAGCTAAAGCTCTGATCTGTGCACTGAATGTTAACCTTGTCATGCCAAGATGTACCCCAGACCCTCAAAGGCAACTCAGGTAGTTTCCTTCTCACTGATTTTGCCCTCACTGCACTGAAGATACAATTCTCCGAAACAGCCACAGTAATACTGGATCCTGGTCGACTCTATAATAAGATTCTCATGATCATTCTTGGAAAGAGCTGAACTTCCCCCTCTAAAGGGAAGCGCTGCCTTCAGAGCGTTGTCTTGAGTCCTTCAATTTGCATTTTCTGAAAATTAGTAGAGTTGACAAAGCACCTCCTTATCAAGAGCGTTGCCTGGGGCATTGCATCCATCAGATCCAAAGGCCTTGGAGTTGATAAAAAAGCTCCAGCTTCACCAGGGGGAAGATGTGACCCTTTGATTTCCCCGCAGGCTCCACGTTCAGCATGAGGCAAATGTCTCAGCAGCCACTGAACTCTGAACGTTCCTGCCTTGCAGGAGGCTGCCCCAACCCCGTGCAAACATTCCCTGATTAGTTTTTAATGAAAAACAAGCTTGCATCAAAACTAAAATTATATTGTCGGCAGTTAATTATCACTTGTCAAACAGAGCACACGCTGCACTGTGGATTTAATTCTCATGTAGTTTTGTAAAACCGCATTCCTTTGCGCTGGATGAGTGAGCCTCTTTTTGTCAGGAGATGTATATTGTTTGAACTGCTCTCAGTGGATCCTGGTATTTAAATGAGCTTTTGATTTCCTGGAAGATGACAGGCTCCGTGCGTTTCAAGTGGTTCGTCTGGAGATCAGACAGCGCAATGGTGAATATATCCTAATGATTGTTTACATTGTGCTCTCACACTGATAGAACACTTTTTATCATCAGGTATTTCATAAATTATTTGTAGCTGTGGGTCTACTGTTGGATATATCGAAGTATTAGTTGAATGGCACTAAAAATGTGTTCAATAAACACGGTTTTGGTAGACCTGAGCTATCTTTCACTTCTGCCATTTAAGGAAAAAGATCATCAGAACATTTGAGTATGTTGGTTCTTTTGCAAACTCATTTTGAATCCTTTGAAACAGAACAAGCTTGTGAATTTGGATGTTCCTTCCAACACTTTGCATTTTGTAAATGGAATGTGGAAGACTGTCAAAAGAATAATTGCTCTTCACCAGGAGAGGGATGACTATTTAATACAGTCACAGGCTGAGGACCTCACTATCTCCCTGCTAATGCATCTGTGAGAATCTGTGGGAAGGAAGATGGTCTCCCAGCTCCTGTTGACTATCTCAGCAAAGGAGACTGCAGTTTAGGAGAGCTCAGTCTACACTAAGGACATTTCCCCACTGACAGAGCCTGGAAGATTTGCCCACTTTGCACATTAACCTGCAAATCTCTTGCCCATGGGGTGAATGTTCACACACCCTCTGTAATCCCAACAGCATCTTTGATACTTCTTACTGAGAGGGTGATTGGCACCATGACCTTTGCAGCCTCTAATGATGTTCCTCTGCAGCCAGGCCACCGTGTGCCTCAGGCTGTGGCAAAAAAGGGACCAATGGCAGAAGAAACAAATAAAATATTACACTGCCAAATTACAGACTAAGAAAATTACCCTCATCCTGCCAGAGTGTACCCAATGAAGGACATTTTCTCTTTCTTTTTGGCAGCCTTTATTTCTCACTGGTCCACAGTTTCCTTTGTCCGATTAGGGCTGTAAATGCAGTCATTTAAATGAAGGATTCATGCAGCTTGCATCTGCTAAGTATCTTCCCATTAACCAGATGACACTCCTGCTTTGCATAAGGCAGGAATTCCTTTATCTGGCATGATTAAAGGAAGCAGCACTTTCAAGATGCACCTATAAATTCTTGCATTCACTTAAGTCACAAACCGCGTTAGCACAATGGACAGATTGTGTCTAAGGCTGGGAAAATAAAACTGCCACATGATATTGATTTAAGTGTCATCCAACCATCCGCACAGTTCAAAAACCAGAGTGTATCTGTGTTAGCACAGCCATCGATAAATACAAGAATTAAGGAGACGGTGTGAAGGAGAGGAGAAAGAACGGTTGACAACGTTAGAGACTTAAATCCATTATCTTTTGGCCTGGGGAAAGGAAAACAGGCATGCAGTCCAGTCCACCTTGATTTATGGTGCCTCCCAAACCCATGCCTCTTTCACAGAACTCCTTCATTCTGTCTTTATCTCCTCAATCAGAAGAGCGAGTGTCAACGCAGGGAGAAGGAGCCCAGGCAGGCTTATCCCTGCCACCTAGAGCAGCGAAGTGCTCACAGACACATACTGGTCACCAGCTTGTCCCCACCGGTGGCACCAACAGTGGGGCCACACAAACGGAGCTTCATGCTCTGAAGAAGCAGGTTGTGAGTTTTTGTTTGGACGAACTGAGGAACGGAAAACAAAAAGGGGGATGTAGTTCCCTGAGTTGTGAGCTCAGGCAGTGTTTGGTGCTTTAACTGGGGCTGCAGCTCCAGGAGCCCTGTGCTCGCCCTGTGGTCACCCCGTGGTCACCCCATGCTCGCCCTGTGATCACTGCTGGTGCTGCCCAGCTTTTTGTACTGCTGAGTTTCCAGCCTCTGAGGTTGCACAGGAGAATGAAACCTTTTGAGACAAAATGACGAAATTCTGCTCTAGGAGAAGCACGTGGAGGGTTCAACTGCATTTCCTTTAAAACAGACCAGGTCCAAACAACCCCCAGCAGCACCACACACATCATGGCAGTTTTCCGGCCTGGGTGCTGGTCACGGGCAACTTATTTAAGACACACTTCCCATGCAAGAGAATTTTCCACCCAGACTAAGGCTGTCTACATTTATGCAAGGACAAAGCAGTAAGAAAAATAGAAAAGAAATAGAGCAACACGAGAATTAAAAGCACAGAACTCCAGGCAGTATTTTCTTATTTTGTAATTCCCTATCCATGCCACCACCTCCAATTTTCTGTATTGTGCTGTAATTTCCCTTAATGCAGAACTAGGTTCTAATCATTTTGCATAATTTGAAAAATTGTTTCTTTGGGTGAATGCAAATGGTTCAGCAGGGTATTTTTGATTTATTTTTTTTTCCCTTTCCCCAGAATGTTTTTATGAAAATTATTCCTCTACAGTAGCATCCTTTACTTAAACAAAAAAGGAGGGGAGGAGCATTACAGGATCAGCCACGAGGCTTATTACAGAGGTATAATGTGAGCGGAGCCATTTAGCCAATTTACTTTTTAACTAAGGATTACACGAAATAGTTTCATCGAAATGCAGAGGGAAATGCTTGGTACCAATCACACACCTCCCCACCTGCTGTCCCGCAGATCATGGAGCTGTGGTTTTTTCCAGTCACTTTTCCCAGCTAAAGTAAAGCCCTCTACAACCAGGCACCCGTCATGTCAAGTGAAATGCTCTATTTGAAAAACAGTGGAGTGCTATAATTAAAAATATTGCAATCGCATTCTAGCCTCTGAGAAGTCAGCCGTGTCCTATACTGCAGTCCTGATGTTAAAGATGCTTTCCATGGATGGAAATTTCACAAAATTGCCTTTGAGAGGATGCACGCGTGGTGTTCACCCTGAAGGAACTCATGATAGCAAAAAATGTGTGATGTTTTGCACTTACAGCATCACCTTTCGTCAGAGGATCTCAAAGTACTTTGCAAATGCTAACAGAGTGAGTTCCACAGTATTGTGTCTTCAGGAAGTTTTCAATATATCAATTCCAGCCAATTTTTCACTGACGTCTTTAACGCTGCCGTGATTTTGTTCCCCCAGGATGTCAATTCATTCTGCTCCAAGAAGGTCGAGGAAGGGTAAAAGAGGCTCCTGCAGATTGCTCAAGGACTTTCCACACACCAGGAAAGAAACTTAATGCTTCAGTTTTGCATTGCCTTTAATGCAGACAGGATTGAAGGCAACTGGTAAAATCCCAAACAAGGACAGGCCTTATACAACCTGCTGCTTAAAACCAGCTTCTACCAGCTGCCCCAGGGATGTGCTGGGGCTGCAGACTCTGCTCTGAGCCCCTGAATTGCTCGTTTCCCAAAGCAGAAGGAAGCATTTCCAGAGAACTGATGGTTTCTCAGAGCTGCTATGAAAGAGCCCTGGGGGTGAAAGCTGGGTGGTCTGTATTAGAGGCCATGACTCCCCATTGCAAAGCATGGGAGCTGGGGAGAGTGCTCAGCCCATGGATCCACAGCATCCCAACTATCCTCGGTTTTCCACACAGCTGTCCACAAGAGAAGGGCTGTCTCTCACCCCACTGAGGTTTCACGTCAGTTTTTCAGGAGGGGGCATCTCTCCCTCTACCTCCATCATGTAGAGGGACCCTTTAGAACTTACTGCTCAGTGCCCAATACTGTCCCTCTTTTATATTTTTGCATTAAGAGTACTTTTTCCCTCATTTTACAACTTTGGGAACAGCCACAGGAATCATGGAGTCCTAGAGAATCAGATCTCTCAGCTTTTCATCTTTTAAGCTATGATTTCTTCCCTTATATCTCTGCAAAAATTTTATTTTTTTTTAAGCGTAAACAAAATGCTTAGAAAGGATAGAAATCCCACAGGAGTGGACCGAACGAGGGCACCAACCACCACTGTTTTCATTTTGGCTGCAGATAAACTCTAACCTCATTTCTTATCTTGAAAGTTGCAGTAATCCACCTTGGAAGCCAAACCTGCCACTGGTAGAAGGCGCTGAAATCAAAGGCACTGGTGAGTTTACACAACAGCTGAAGTTCTGCTTTGCTGAAACCCACAACAGACATTAGGTAATTGCATTGAGAAGTGAATCAAAGAAATGCCTTTTTTTTTCCTTCCTTTTTTTTTTTTTTGCTGACAACTTTAAAATCATGCTTTTCATGTGTGAAATGAAAGATTTGTATAATTGCTCATCCTTTGAACTGCAGTTTATTAAAACTGTGACACGCACATTAAAATGAGATTATATATAAAGGGAGGAGAAACACGTAGTAAGTAATTGCCACATAATGCAGTGACTTGGGAACAGAAACCATATCCGTTTGTTGTCAGCACTAATGACCAGGCTAGCCAGAGTTGTGATGAAGTTTCTCTAAGGGGCAAAGGCGAGGAAAGAAATACAAGAATATAAGTTTTTTAGTGCCTGATGGCTGTATCATCCCCCTGACAACATTATCTCTTCAAGAGCAGCCAGAGCCCAGACCTCACCCGACGTTCCTGCGGTTGATCCGGAGTTATGAGACCGGTCTCACTCCAGGCTTCTGCACAGAAATATAAGCAGAAGGGAATCAATCTAAGAAGCTTCAGTGTCACTAGTACAAATTCAGGAGCAGAGGCAACCTGCAGCGTGGCCTTCAGACCTCCTACGGGGTAGCTCAGCGCCACTGCTGCCCTGTACACACACCTCTGGGCTTGGAAAAACACAGTTCAGGAGAAGGGAATGCCGGCAACCTGCCTCTGTCACTTGGATCAATTCAAAGAAGAGTTAGGTGAGATTGGATCATTCCTGGTCGCCACATCACAGCCTCCAGGATAACCTGCGCTGCTGAAAATCCCTGAAGCTCTGGCTGCCAGGGAGGTAACAGGCTTATTTCCCTGCATCCGCTGCTCTGTATGCACTCCCCCAGGCTTCCACCGCTGGCGCAGCCAGAGCCAGAATACCAACTACCCAGACCTTTGATCTGACTCAATATTTTGATTTTTGACCATCTGACAAGCTAGAAAACACTATAATTTACAACTTCCTGCAGCCTTCCATGGCTGTGATAACTGTACTAGTTTAAATCTGCTACATTTATTTTGTATCCAGCTCCAGAATACTGACGAGCAATATTTGTTCATGCTGGGATTCTACTGTCCTAGCAACAGGAACTTCTAAGTCAAAATTCCTATCAAAACCAATAAAAAAATCAGCTACAAAATAGTTGAGAGAGCACCTTCTGAGAGATGCAAATGTTGTTTATGCGCTAAAGAGACTAGTAGAACATATAAATGGCATCAGTTGTATCCCAAAGATAGGTCAGAAGAAACTGAAACTGAAGAGAGTGACAAGACACCCTTTCCTTCAACTCATCCACCCCCAGGGAGACCCACAGCCCTTCTACCTAAATACAACTAGTGAAATCCACCCACTGAGGCACCAAAATGGAATCATTAAACAAGTATTTAGCTCTCTTAAAGCACAGGCAGCCGGCTGCTCTCCAGACATCCACCCCAGGCTCAGGAGATGTCCTCACCAGCATGTCTCTGCCACTCTTCTCCCTGTCCTACTGGTGAAACCTTGCCAGCAACTGCTCTCAAAGCTGCCTGAGTCCAAACAAGGCACTTAAGCTGTGGGGCATTTAAGCTGTGAGGCCCCTGTACAGATGGGATGGAGCTGCCAACCAGAGCGGGGAGAGATCAGGAGCTGGAGGGTGGTGGTGAAGGGCAAGGACAACCTCCGAAGCTGGAAGGAGATGTCTCTTTGCAGCCTCAGGGCCCTACCACCTACCAGAAAGGAGGGATTCACTACCCCTGACTAAATGATAGGTTTCTATGCTCCCTTTAGAGGCAATGGAGGGAGACTAATTCTTGTAGGGCCTGAATCATGCTGTTTCTCAAAGGAAACTGCACTTCTTTTTCCCCATTGCTTTCAGAAAGTTCCCACTCTGCCCAGCTGCCCAACACACACACACACAGACATACACACACAGATACACACACAGACATACACAGACACTGCTGGTGGTGATGGCAATAAACCTTTGTACTTTCCCTGCAGGCCATCCAGCTTGGGTTCTCATTCATGATCCCAACTGCGCATCACCCGGCCACACAGCTGCGTACATACGAGCTGATGAGATGTAAAAAGTCAAAAGGAAAAGTTGGTGTAAGAAAAAGGAAAATTGACAGGGTTATTCGAGATTTGTCCTCTTTGCTGAAGTGACTGTCAGCACTAAGAACATTTTTTACAATGCCTGCGAAGTATCAGATGGGAGCGGTGGTGACTGCTGCTCAGGATAGAGTCATTCAAATAGATTCAGGCCATTTCTCCTGTCATCCTAATTATTGCTGTAATAGAATGGGATGCAGGGATAAAAAGGAAGAAAAAAATAAATGGCTAAACTGACAAGCCCTTTCTTTCTGTTATAAGTCCCTCAAAATCCTAGCTTTCTGGATTTACATGGTTTATTATCAGCGTCTCCTACAAAGTGGAACAAAAGTATTAACCATTCAGGATAAATCCTCATGCTGAGCTGGCTGTGACAAAGCCCCTGTGTTACCTCTGCGCATCAGCACGGTGACAGGCCACCCCACGCACGTTGGCAGAACCTGGGGAGAAAAAGCCTCTCCAAGAGACAGAGCAGTTTGCAGCCATTCAGCGTTGGGGATGTATTCTACATCCACTGAAACATCTCTAGCTCCTTGCCCAATGTATAAACTGAAAGAGGCAGAGAGAATCATAGAATGGTTTGGGTTGGAAGGAACCTTAAAGATCATCCAGTGCCACCCCCTGCTTTGGGCAGGGACACCTCCCACCACACCAGGTTGCTCCAAGCCCCCTCCAACCTGCCCTTGAGCCCCTCCAGGGATGGGGCAGCCACAGCTTCTCGGGGCAACCTGGGTCAGGCTCTCACCACCCTCACAGCAAAGAATTTCTTCCTGAGATCTCATCTCAATCTCCCCTCTTTCATTTTAAAACCATTACGCCTCATCCTATGGCTTCACTCCCTCATAAGCTGTAGGTTTGTTCTAGGATGGCTCTGCAGAGGAAAGGCAAAGTGATGGTGGGGTGGGGGTGCTAATGCAGATTAAATGCTCTTTATGCCCACTTTTCCCAGACCTTACTAACTTACATGCACCCCTGGGCATGGTCCCATATATATATATATATATTTTTTAATATATATTATACTGGAGTATAATGAACTCCTTGTTGGGTTTAGCCCCAGCTGAATTGTACCAGTTCCCATAAGGAGAGGGGGGGTGAGATCTGAATCTCTGATGTCCACACACAAGGCCATGCCTATCCCTGCTCCCACAGCACTCTGTGATGCCCCACCAGCACAGCAGCAACCACAGCAGGGCCCCAGCCTCACGTGTGCCCTTGAGACCCCATTGGAACATAAATAATAATGATTGTGTTGCTACAGAAGTGCACAAGTCACTTTTGCACAAAGTGCAAAAAATAGTCACAAAGACACGATTATCCCATAAAAAGGAAGGGAGATTCAATGAAATGCTGTTTTGCAGACCATGAGCTCGTCCTTTCCAATCCCTTCGGATGCAGTAACCCAACCACGCCAGGCACACAGCAGTACTGCGAAGGCCAGAGGTGCAAAGCCAGAGTGCTCCTAAGCAAAGGCAGAAGAGACAGGAGGGGGGGAGTGGGTGGGGAAAATGTCCGTGTGTGCAAACGCAAGAGTGAGCCCAAAAGATTCCCAGAACGATAACCCTCCCAAGAGACAAAAAATGTTGTGCACAAAGATGAGAGCCGGCTGGGAGAGGCAGAGTTCAACCACTGCAGCAGACGGAAAATTAACTGAATTGGGCTGTCTCCTCAAAGAAGTGTGTGTCCACGTACGTGTGTACATGTGTTTTGTGGATGTCTCACCACCCCACCTCCTGTGACACAGATCTTGCTGTGCACATTTCTTCACCAGCAGAGCACAGCCAAAGCCATTCAGTGCCTGTGGAAGGTTTCCCATGTAAACACACGAGCTTTGCTGTTGATTAGTTTTCTTCAAGGGGAAGGGGGCAGCTGTGGTGGGATGGAGAGAAGAGAAGGCTGAGGGGAGACCTTATTAATGCTTAAAAGTATCTAAAGGGCAGTTTGAGGGAGGACGGAGCCGGACTCTTTTCAGTGGTTCCCAGGGACAGGACGAGGGGAACGGGCACAAGGTGGATCCAATGTGAGGAAGAACTTCTTTTGGGTGAGGATGGCAGAGCCCTGGCAGAGGCTGCCCAGGGAGGGTGTGGAGTCCCCTTCTCTGGAGATCTTCAAGCCCCCCCCGGATGCCGTCCTGAGTGATGTGCTCTGGGCAGCCCTGCTTTGGCAGGGGAGTTGGGCTGGATGGTCTCTAGAGGTCCCTTCCAACTCTGACAATTCCGTGATTCCATGATCTCACTCCTCTACCTCGTGAGCAGCAGCAGCATGTGCCACCTGACTGGGCCCACAGACTCAAATGTCCCCCAGCTGCCAGTAAACTCATCCCAAGGGAGTGGCTGCTTCCAAACAAATGGCCCTCGCCTTACGGCTGCATGTTGAAGTATCATTAAGGAAATTGGTCACAGGCCTTGGAATTGAACCCTTGGCTCATCTCAAATTGCCCTTCAGCACCAGGCAGGCTGTCCCCAGAGGGGCAGCATCCCATGCAATGCCACGGTGCACAGAAAGCCTGAGAAGGAAAAAGCAGTGTTTGCCAAAGTACCACTTTATTTAGCCCTTCTGCTCTCAAAGCTTGGGTTGTACTCGTGTTTAGTTTTTAATTTATATGCTGACTTTACTACATACTTTCCACCAAGTGTGTATTGGCAAAGCTCCTGCAATGCAGTTATTAAACTCTGATACATGTGTAGGTGTATAATTGCAGAGAGGATTTTTATTTTAATAATGTATTTTGATCCATCTACAAATATAGAACATAATTATCTGTAATTACCGCATGCTTATCTAAATAATGGTATATTGTTCCCCCTCCCGCTGAAGAACATGAGCTTCCTATTCACGGCACAGCCCCAGAGATCCTGAGCTCACAACTGTGTGCTCCACACCACCAGGTACAGAAAGGGTGTTTCTGCATAGTGTAAGTGGCAAAGCCAACACACACACACACAGACACACACACACAGAGCTTAAGAAATCATTACATCCAGAGCAGGAAGACTTTCAAACCATTGTATGAATCTGAATATCATGGAATCATGGAATTGAACAAAAGATGGACAAAGCATGCAGATTGTCAAGGTCAGAGCTCATATCAAGTTGATGGGTTGTTAACAGACAAAAACCTGATACTTAAGGAAATAGTTTAGTTTTCATAGTTTTGTTGCAAACTCGCTGAGTAACTCAGAGAACTATGCAGATTATCAATTATCAATTATGGATAACAGAAATATCTGATTCCTCTAGATCAGATCTGCTAGAGATCAATTTCCATTTTCAAATTCCTTCAGTTTTAACTTCACCCTGTTTTCAGTCCCATTCTGCCTAAATGACGAGCTGTTAGAAAGGAGGATACTTTCCTCACCAGGAGTAGTCCTGTTCTAGTTACTGTTCTCCTCGTGTACGGGAAGGTGAGACGGTTCCAGCCCAGCTTTGAGCAGGTCGCAGTGTCAGACTGAAATCTGACAATCACTTTAAGCTGATCTAATTCTGCACCAAAAGCGGAAAATTCTTATTTTTCTTCTTCTCTTGTTTTCCTGCTGGACCTGTTCCCTGACCCATGGCCCTGGAGTCTGGTGTTCTATAGAGCAGAAAAGCTGGGAACCCCAGACCCAGGAAAGGGCACGCAAGACTTGTAAATTCTAGGGAATTCAGATCAACTTCAATCACTTGCTAAATCCCAACCTGCCCCTCAGCAGTCGAGAATATAAAGAGAGAGCACTGATTTAATGGAAGCTCCTCTATGAGAGACTAGAATTTGGTCTCTGCTGCTTCAAACAATACCAGAATGTGGTCTTGTAATTGCCTAATTATTGGGAGGGGGGGAAGTCTACTTCTGTCAGCACCCAAAGTCTCCCACAAGTACTTATTGGCCACTTATCACCCTAGATCAGACAGATGGTCAGGGTACAGCCCAGTCATCTCCCACCACCCTCTGGTTCACTCTGGTTCAGAGCATCTCATCGCTCCTTCACTAGTTCAGTCGTACCAACAGAAAGCGTTCTTGGGTTCCTACCCTTGTTCTGCAATTCTGGTCACAGCTCACAATTTCCCAGTAAGAAGTTCCTCCTTCATTCCAGTACCGATCGATCAAAAATACAAACCCAAAGCCTTTGTGTGTATGAGTGTCTTATGATAGAGCCCTGATCTTTGGTTTTGTCCTCTCAAAATGAATACAGTTGAGAAACCACCGCAGGCAGACATAGAAGCTTATTTGGTGCAGCCTGTATCTTTACCATGCAGCAATTAATGTCATTTACTAATCATATTCCACCAAGCAAAACAATGTGCTTCTTTAAACTGTCTTATGAAGTGGCATTTCACAAACAGAAAATATTTGAAAGGAAAAGGAGAGGGAGAATACCCCAAACTACGTCCTAAACTTTTAAAAATTTACTCCTGAGTGGCTTCCCAATGTGGCATCGTTGCTACATTTACCCAACAAGTTCATGAACTGCTCCCTTCGCTGTGGATTCTGCTTCCCATTGGGTTGAAATATTGACAGTTTGGTGCATTTGAATTGCAACACTGTTAGGAGTTGGATATGAAAGTGATTATTTGAAATATAATTGACTGTGACATCCAGATGACAAGCAGGTATAAGTACTGACTGGCTGGAGGCGGACTCTGTAGGAGGCCCATCATTGCATTTGCATTCGTAGGAAAAGAAAGATCATTTTGTCCTTGCAACGATTTGCTGTTTCTTTGTTATCTTTCTAAACGTCGTCTCTATCAAATAATGCATATTCTGTGCATCGGTTTATATATATGTTTGCATTTTACAGTTCATTCTTATTGCTGCTGCTATTTGACAGACTTCTTTAACCCTTTTGCCCTGAACATGGGCTATAAAAAAAAGCCTTTGTAATTTTCCATGTGATTTTTTTTTTATAAAAATTGTTCTGAAAAGCAAAATCATTGTTATTATGCCTGATTTTTCTTGCCTATTTTTTTTTTAAGAAAAAAATCTTTAACAATAGCAGTGAGGATGGAGAGAGTGTGAAATTACATTACTCTGCAAAGTGGCTTTGGAATTTTAACATGATGATTTTCCAGGAGAAAAGCTTAAGGGATCATATCAAATGAATTTTGCCATCAGAGTAAGAGATCTGTCTTCAGGTGGGGAAAATATATTTTAATTTGACAGGGGGCTTCAAGGGACTTTGACAGAACTCATTTTGCTGGCAGATATGATCTAGGTATTAGACAAAAACACATTTTGTCAGAAGAACACTGTTAGCTATTTGACATAATGCATTTTGGACACAGTCAGGATTTGGTGGAAGTGACAGTCATTTTCTTGCCAATGAAGCACTGGATTATTGTTTCTGGTTAGGAAGACACCAGTCTCCTGCTCAAACATGGGAAGGAGGAACTGGAGAGTCCTTTTAAATAGGGGCAAATACTAGAAATCATCAAAAATTTTTGACTCTCCCTTCGACTTTGTACATCATCTTTGTTACACCAAACTGCAGGACACCGGCCTCGGGGTAGTTCTGGGGGGAGATGTGTAGAGAAGGGGTCTCAACCCTGCCTCAACCCCCTGCTTAAAACCACGGACCAGTGACCAAAATGCAAAGAGAATCCCAGAGAGGAGAGATCTGGCAGTGTCAGGTTGATGGTTGGACTCGATGATCTTAAAGACCTCTTCCAACCTAGACCATTCTGTGAAAACGTAGGACTCCCCTGTCTCTGGACCCACTGAGAGCACAACACCTTGTGGTTTCCCTGGTCTCTCTTAATCCCTCCAGGAATGACTGCAAATCAGTGCTGAAGATTCAGCAGAGCGAAGACAATTGGGGTTTGCAATAAAACTTGCTCATGCTCAGTGCAGGCACCACACAAGCAAGGGTCTGAACCACATCATGCCTAGCTGGGAAGAGATGGTTCACCTGTGGCATCTGAAGCCACCATGGTAACTGCTCTGCTCCACATACATGAGAGAGCAGCTCCATTTCTGACTTGGATTTTCCAGAGGGAACAGCTTGGGCAGCCAGCGCTACATCAGGGATTGGCCCCAGGGATTGGAATGAGGTGTCTGCTCCCTGCATTGTACGGAAATTTCCACTTGGTCAAATCAGTTCCAGGCGGTTTCTGCCTGCACTCAATTTCAGTATAAGAATGGCTACTTCCTGCTAAAATATGTGCTGAATTGTTAGGGGGGAGATGGAGGGGCCAACACTCCTGTGCTTTCAACAAATGTTGGCTATTACAGAAACCTGAGATGAAAATTCCCCTTTCAGCTGGCTCCATCCCTCAGTATCGCGTCGCTGTTCCTCCCTACACACTTGGCTGACGTTTGCTTTGTTATTTTGCTCTGGTTTCATTTTTTCCTGCCTCTCATTTTAGTTTTCTTTTTTTTTTTTTCTCTCTCTTTTTGTGCTTTAAAGAGCTTACTGAGTTAATTCTGTGCTTCTGCTTCAGTTTCATTTGGAGAGGGAGTGATAGAAGCGTGGGTTCATTCACTGCATCTTTCTAATAAACTTCTCTTTGGTTAGAGGAATGTGAGTGATAAATCACAGCCTCCATTGTTGTGGATTCTGACAGTACTCTGGAAATATTTTTAAACAAAGAAACCAAAAAATTACATATTTATCTAATGAATAAATCACCCTATGTGTATAAACAGACTAGGCAGGTCTTCACCATGGCAATGAGAGAATATTTACAGTATTTAGGCCAGAGAGCAGCAATCCAATCAGTGAATCCTTATATACAGGATCCTTAAAGCAGGAATGACAGAATAACAAATATTTCACATGAAAACTGAATAGCGACACTATGACTTCATGATCTTTCATGCATTTGGACTAAGCCAGTTTTTGAGAAAGCAAGATCTCTGGTATATTGAAACTTCCAGGCTGAAACTTCCAGAGGGAGGTTTCCTGGTGTCCGGTCCTGGGTACTGATGAGGTTCAGTGAAAAGCCCCTGGCAGTGAACCAACAGCAGAACCAAGGGACACTGGTAAAGAAAGTCACTGCCAGTACCAATGGCTGTCAGCCCTGAGGACATCAGGGTGGTGGGAGATTCTTCAGTGACTGCAAGAAGAGGTGCCACCCAATGATCTCCTGGTGCTGGTGACAAACAGCTGCCCTGGAGGGAATAAACACAGATCTGCCAGCAGTGCTGATGTGCAGAGCCCTACCAAAGTCAATGGGCACTGAGCCCATCTAGTCCGAGCCCTCAGACAGGGCATGAGCAGTAACAGATGATACCCCTTGGGGCCAAACCCAATACTGCATGCACTGCAGTGCTGCCATTACAGCCCAGGCCTGGAGGAACATCTGAAAGGAACATTAAGACCAGGTTGGAGGGGGCTTTAAGCAACCTGGTCTGGTGGGAGGTGCCCTGCTCAATGATCTTTAAGTCCCTTCTAACCCAAACCATTCTATGATACTAAAAATGAAGAATGTGTGGAAATTTGACATGCTAGAAGTTGAAGTTCACTTCTGAGTGATGCTGAATCCTTTCATCTTAGTGTCAGGCTGGGTCTTCACATGGGGTAAATTCAGAATTGCCCTGTCCCTGATGGCAATGCAGATTTACATCAGCTCAATCTAGCCTATGAGCAGCATGTGTTCATCTCTGAGGAGGAGGAATTCAACATTACTGAGGAATGGGGCCTCAGAGAAGAGAAGGCAAAAGTCAAGAGGAGCTCCATTGGCTGGTGTGATTTCAGCTGCTTAATAAAGAGGGCTGCAGCCACAGACGGAAAGAGAAAAACTAATGCAAATTTCATTTCCTCGCTTGTCAGTAGCAAAGCAGGAAGAGAAAAGAGTTTGGCAAGGACTGAAGGAAGCTTAAGAGCAAAGGGTGAGGCACCAGCCCCCTTGTCTTCGGAAGATTAGCTTGGCAGTTGGGCATCTGTTCAGTCTTGATGAAAGGGAGAGCTCAAGATCAATGTGTGTCCCATTATGCCGCCGAATTTCAATGCAGAAAATGCTTGAAATATGAAGTGAAAGTTCAGGCAACTAAGTGAGCCTTTTGAATGTATGTTGGGCAATAATTAGCTAATTAACAGTCTTTTGCATGGCTGCAGTGGAATTCATAATCAATTTCATATGGAATGTGCCGTACTGAACCTGTAATGGGATTCTAAACACTCACCATCACTTGTTAGGCACAGACGAGGATGCATGGGAAAGTCAATGTGCTTTAAGCAGGACGGAGCAGATTTTCAGGCAGCACAATTTGGCAAGGCTCGATTTATTCCACCTGACTGTCTGTAACACAGTGGAAAGAGAAGGGCTCCTTAGCTGACTTTCAGCAGCGTGGCCTCGAGGCCAGCAGGACCAGTGAAGTACAACAGCCCAGGTCAAAGTTTGGTGAGAAAGGATGGTCCTGGTCTCATTCCAGGTGAGAGCAAATGGCTGGGACTTTAACTGTAACCATGTCCTTGAGCCTCGAGACAGACACCTCTGCTCAGATCAGACATCAGCAGAAAGGTAGGAGCCTATGGAAACAGTCGATATAGGGTTGAAGGCATGTGAATCCTCCTATTTACATCAAGTACCTCTTAATTCACTCAGGGATTCATTCTGTGAGGACTGAATTTGCCTTGATGGAGACTGCAGCAACAGCAGGTGTGACATAGAGCTAAGAGGATATTTAAGGTTTTTCTTGCTTTTCCTACCCCTATTCAATGTTTCTCTCCATTCTGCCAACACAATTGTTTATGGGACTGCAGTTTAAACAATCATTGCAATAATCTGGTTGAAATTAAAAATTAAAGTTCTGAAGAAACAATGATCTCTCCTCTCCTCTCCTCTCCTCTCCTCTCCTCTCCTCTCCTCTCCTCTCCTCTCCTCTCCTCTCCTGGCACACCATCCTCTAGATAATTCCATTGGCAAAAGTGAGCAAGGCTGAGGCCTGGGAGTGACAACCTTCACCCAGGAAGGACAGTTCTCCAAGGTGTTCTGCTGCTGAAGAAACTGTCAGCCTACAGCAGCCTTCGACGACACCTATCGATGTGTTTATCTCTGTGCATTCCGGTGATTGTAAGCACCGATTAGTGTTTCCTTATAAATCGAAAAGACATGAATCAAAATAGAACACCACACTGTAATATTAATGAATAGCAAATTGATCTATCTATCTTTCCACCTCACGTTCATCACTGCTCTGGCACCTAAGCACCAATGGCAAAGTCATTGGTTATTTCTGTTGCTTCCCATCAGCCCCTGGCTTTTTAAGCAATGCCTTTGGGAATGTTGCTACCGCTGCAGTCATCTGATTAATTAAAAAGAAAAAACAAAAGATGGTAACTTAATTCAGAGGCACAACAGCTTTAGCAATAGAGTCTTACTATTTGTCTATTTTTTTAATTTAGTTCTTACAGCAACCCTTCATTTTCATATTAATGTGGCAGGATAACTTTCCTGTGCTAGCGTGCCACTGGGACCACCATAATTAATGTATCTAATGTGAAAGTTTAAGGTTCATTAGGTTTGGAATTTAGGCAGGTTTTTAATCAAGCATGTTATAGCAAATCATTAAAAGCTAACACAATTTGTAAAATACCGCAGTGCTGTTTAGCTGTAAGTTCACTTGGGGCAGAGTAGGTGGGTCTGAGAAATGCTTTGCACCTTGGAGACCTTCTGTCAAATCACCCAGGACAGTAGAACACAAACTGATTTCCTCCTTTGGCAGGGAAGAGACGAAGCTGGGAAGGGGTCGATTTACCTAATAATAGTGGCAATTAAGAGGACAGCTGAGTTAAAGTCAATTGTAGTAATGGTGATATCCTCTCCCTGCCATTAACATGTCATTCATCTGAGGAGAAGCAGTCAGGACATCACATGCTGTTAATTATTGTGCATCCAAGCCCAGTGTCAGTGTCAGCTCAGGTCGGTGCTGGGGAGAGGTGCCATGAATCACAAACAACAGCCTTGCACTGAGATGTCTGGATCTACGTGGTCCGGAGAGGCTGTGCAGGGCTTGCTGTCCCCGCTCACACGGCAGGAACGAAGCCCAAAGCAACGTCAGTGAGTGGTCAGACCAGCGCCATGCCCTCGGCAAGGTCAGGATGGTACTACGCTGATGGTTTTGGATCATTTTTCAAACGTGAATGCCTGAAATTCCAGAGAAAACTGCTTTAGGAACAGCTGCTCTAGATGAGTATGGCACCGAGTGATAACTGAAGGAAGACTGTGACAGGATACAAACCCACGGCAACTAAAATATCTGGTGACACCAGGAGAGTAGCAATACCAAAGACCCAAACGGAGGTCTGCAACTGTGAGGAATTCTGTCTCCCTGAAAAATTCATAGCCATGTGTGAAACCTTCAGCAGAGCCCCGATAACCCTGATAAAAAAGACTTCCATACACCTCCCGATTCCAATTATCTCCTCCTTTTGTTCTCCACATTGTTTTATTTAAGCTTTCTTTAAGCTTATAAGGGTTTTTTTGGTCTTCTTTTCTTGTCCTTCTTTTTCTCTTCTCTTTTCTATAAATAAAAAAGCACTCGGCAAGCAGGATTTCCCAAGCTTCAGCAGTTTCAATTGCATCCCAAGTAATAATCTTAAGAACACAACGTGACTGAGACAGCTCAGCTGGGCAATAGCAAGAACAAAAGAAATGTTAGAAAGTGAATGCCAATCAATTGCAGGCATCATTAATTAACTTTGAGTAACCCAATTCCTATTAATTCTCCAAGCAGAGGCTCTAGCCCTCAGACGCTTCTCTATCTTTACACTGGTATCTAAAAATGCTTGGAAAGAGGATGGCTACCATGACTATCAAAAGGGTGCCAGGAGGAGAAGTGGTGGAGAAGATTAATTAATGTCTTCTGAATTTTAAATGGGAGAGACAGGCAAAGCTGAAGGGCTAGCTGGAGCTCTGGAACTAATATGAAGTCTGTCCTTCTGAGGGCTTTAGGCTACTAAGGTGTTTGCCACTGAAAGTGCAGCAAAACCAGTGAGAATTGGCCTCTTTTGGATGTCTTCTCCCATCCTCCCAAGGTCAGCAGTGCTCCAAGCAGCACGATTTCAGCGTACATGCCTGCATGGGAGGTGTTCTGTAACTTTCACTAACCTGTCTGCGAGAACTTATCTGATGACCTGCAGTGCCTGGTTTTTGTCCTGCATTCCCATCCTGTCTCCGGCGCTGTGCTCGGATTCCTTAGCCAGTCTCCTGCTGGCAGATGTTGGGTTTCACTCAGATAGGTTTTGCAACATTCGATCTTCATTTTAGCAAGTTGCTTTATTCTTCCCTGTTTCCTGCACATATTGTCATCCATCTGCTGAAACCTGGTCCGTTTGCAAGTTATGCTCTAAATCTGATTGCATCAGTCTCTTTTGCCACGAGAATTTCTGGGACAATTAAACAGGCACAACAGATAACCTCTTCGTGCTCCAGACACTTTAAGCTTTAATGCTTAACATCAGCACTTGATTTTATGAGCAAGATAATTATAATGGGTGGGTATTGCTTAATATCAGCATTTGTTTTTTCTATAAGCAGGATAATTTTAATGGTGTGTGTCTTCATTCTCCACCTACAGCATTTTATCTTTCAAGAGAAGAGTAAAACAAAAAGAAATTAAAAGGAAACTTTTTTTGCAACTTCTACTTATAAGGAAAAGTCTTTTTTTCCTCATTGTTGCCTCTGCTTCTATATCTAGATGTTCCCAATACCTCTTACTGGCCCTGACAACCTCCTGGATATGCCTTTTTAATCCTTTCTTTCCAATCCAACTCTGAAACAAACATATCTGGCCTAGGTTTTCTTAGAAGTAGGTTTGATTTACAACATGTCTTTCAGGATGTGAGCACCCAGATGACACTGATTAAGTGTCTGATTTTATTAGTCAGCTGAAGACCATGCCCCTGTTACGTGTTTCTTTAACGCCCCAAAAAGTTACAAAACAGGCTGAATTCCTATTTTAGAAGTAAGTGCATCTGAACAAACTACACTCTGCTTCCAGATTTCACCACTGCTCAACAAGAAGATGCCAACATGGCTCTAATCCTGCGTGACTGCAAAGTTAAGCCATAAAGATGGTTTATATTACTCGGGTTTACTCTGTGTTTGCAAGGAACTAGGAATCAGTCACAGCAAATCAGGCAAAGAGTGGTACCTTCTAACTGCTGTGACTTTTAAAGTCATGCTAACTCAGTCCCTGTGATTATGCCATGGCCTTAAGAGCGTTAAAAAACAACTTCATGCATTTTTGGAGCTTAATACTTCTGAAAATGGGATCATGTCCAATTACGTAGTAAAAGTACATACTTTTCCCCAAAAGTTCACAGCCCAAGTCATTTTCACAGCTTTTTTATTTTTCCCTAATTTAGATCGCCATCAAATCTCAGCTTTATACAGATTGCCATCACAAATGTCAATAAAGATTCCTTCCTCGGTCGGAAATTATTCAATGCATCGTTCCTTCTCCCCAGAACACACACACCACCTTGTTAAAAAAATGAATTAGAGGCAGTGATTTACAGCACACTTTCACCATTTCTGACACCGTGCTGAGCATCTGGTTTTGATGTGTACTTCAGTACCAAGGAAATTTACCAGTCTCTGTAGCATTTCCAAGGGCTTTTGCATTACGAAATAGGGAAGAAATCTGACCATCTTTTGATTAGTTTCATTGCTTCAATATTTCTGAAAGATAGTAGATTTCTGGAAGGAAAGTATCTAAATCATTACGGGGCATAGATCAGACAGTAGGAATTTTGTCATTTGTCCTGCCACAATGGTTGTTCCATCTCTAATTGCACAGTATCAACCTCATAATAAACCACTTTCTTTTGCTATAATACTGTGCATATTTAGCACTTGGACTCTTCACAGTCAGCCCAGAAAGGAAGATGAAAACACATGATGCTGGCAGCAGGGAAGAGAGAGACTTATGAATCTGAAGGTTATTTTTCTGCTCTCCTGTGGGAAAAGACTAAAAGCCAGATTTAGAAAGAATAAAGCCCTAAAGAAACACCTTTAAAAACATCTGACCTGAAGCAGCTACTTATTTTGTGGAGCTGTTTGCTTCTTGCCAACACACTGGTCAGGAATGTGGCTGGAGCTCACCACGGTTTGTGTGATCTAATATGAAAGATAACAGCAAGTGGCACAGAAAGGGTGTCCCAGGAGCAAGGGGCAGCACAGAAGATCATCTAATGATCTAATCTATTTAGCTTCTCAGCCTGGCACAAATGTGCCTTCCTTGAATGACTTTTTACTGTTCATTATCTGTTATCTTCTTCCCAGAGGGAGAGCTGCTTACAACTAAGTACTTACAAAGGCGCTGAGCCTGAAAGCTGTGCTGTGCTGCTGGGTCTAATACCAGAAGCCAGGCTGAAGACATCTTCCCTGCAGCTAGGCCAAGGTCCTCAAAAGGCTTTGCCCCGCAGACAGACAGTGAGGTTACAGCAAACCCAAGTTCCTTAAGGATCTCATTTCTTCCAGCAGCCCAGCCCAGCCCAAACAGCAGGGTCATCTGGGAAAAGCCACCAGGTAAACCTCACATCTCTGACCTATCAAGATACCATGATCTCCCCAAAACAAATACCAAAGCAAAGGCACACAACAGGACCACCTTCCTGAATATGTGAGAAGTTAGAGAGCTTCTGGCTCCAGCATCAAACCTTTAACTGCAACAGCAGCTCGCCCATGGGAATGCAGAGAGGTTAGGAACTGCTCACAAATGGTAAGGCTGGAGCTGGATTCAATGTCCTCATCATCTCATGGCAGGATTTCCCCTCCAACATCCAATTCTCCAGGTCTAAATTTGAATCTGAAACTCTCCAGTTTTTGAACTAGGAAGAAAGATCCTGGCTTTTTGCTCTCCGCATTGCCACATTTCACCACAAATCTCCATACTTCACTCCCTTTAGAATCTTTTAGCTAGCTTCCCTACTTAAACAAATATAGACTGAGCATTATTTTTCTGTAGGGGTTATGAAATGCTTTATAAAATATGAATTGTCATGTACAATGGCATATGTCTTATGCAATTCAAATGCTTTTCACCCTCCTGGGCATAATTACTGGGAAGAATGAAAAAAGGTTCCTTGAAACCATGAAACAGTTTACATCCCAAGTCCCTCCTGGTGCAAATGAAAGCAATTTTATTACTGTTTCAGTTCTGATAAACACAGAGCAAATCAGGCATCAATCAGCACAAGCTTTGTTCATCTCTGAGATGATTCCAGAGTGACACTACCTTGGTAATGAGCCCCTGTGTGAGAAAAAGTGACTCAAGTTGGCTATCAAACTCCTGGCACGGGCACAGGCACACTGCACACCTCACAAACCTGACTCCGGTCTCCCGTCCCTCTGTCGCTCCTGAGTGACATTGATTTGCCAAGTGAGATGGGCTCACCTGCCTCCATTCCTCTTGATTATTTTAGATCACCACGGGGTTGCAAGCACAAAATCTGACAAGCAAAACCTGCAGTCATTTACTTAAGTCTAAGCATGATCCCAAGTGGAGAAATAATCCAGTGGTTTCATATTAATCCTGCCAGTTCTGAATTGATGAACACTGAGCCAAAGGCCTTTCCAGGACAAGTTCATGGCTTCGGGAGAGTTACAGCAAGGATAGATGTCCTTTCATGTGAAATCACAGGCCCTATGTGATTTGATCAAGGGGTGGCAGTTCTAAGTTGTGGTTTGACGGTCAAAGGAGCAATCTGACACCAGAATAGAAAAACCCTGCCAAAAGGCATTTGTTGTTCATTATTTTTTTCATAAACTCGGCCATTTCACTGCTCTGAGTCACCAAGGACGGAAACAAGTGGAAGGACCAAGGTGAGGGAGGGGAAAAGCTGAAGTTGCTTTCAAAAACTGCATTGGTAATGCACAGCCTGAGGTTCCTAAAACCTGGATTAATGTGGGCCAGGTTAGGCTGGGATCTGATCTCATCCTCTTTTGGTCTTTTGTACTACCCGACCCCTTTATCACCATATAGTAAATCTGCTGTGATGAACCTCTGCTGTGAAGCCTTAGGATTAAAAAGGTGTACAGTCTCCTCTCTTCAAGGTTTTGACATGTTCTGCAGCATCTGGGAAGAGCAGAGTGAGGACGTGAGGTAACCAAACTAGCAGCTCTCCCAAGGTTATCAGCATTGCATTTCCATAAGAAAATGTGTATGTAATCATTCAGAATAAATCTTTCCATATTCCCACCCACATTGTTTGTTTATTTGTTTGTTAAATTCCTCCTAGGCCTATTTTATTGAATAGTCTGAACTGATTTGATTTTGATCCTGCCTAGTAAGAAACAAACACATCTAAGAGGCTTGACAGCCACGGTTCTACAGCAGCTGTCACCCATTTGTCATCACTAGTTGCGGGCACTGGGAATGAGACCTGAACTCTGCAAATGGCTCATCACTTTCTCTTGCCATGTCCCAGTCGGCAGCTCCAGACATGAAGAGTTTGAGGGCATGAACGAGGTGATCACTGAGTTCTCAGCTGTCCTGGCACCCGTCGAAGCACATAGATGCACACGTGGAGCTAGCACTACACGGTGTGAAGTGAGAAGCCCAGAGGAAGGAGTAATTATTTATGAAAAGTTCTGCATTTGTCATGATCCTCATCTTGTCTCCATCTTACCTTCAGCAACTCTGTCACGGATAAACCATCTTTCCAGGATGCTCCAGTTAGTCTTTTAGTTTGCTTGGTGTCAGTAGTAAATTTGAGCTTTTCAGGTCTCTCCAAATACCTGATTCTCACTGCAAAGGGCTGAGGAAGTTTCAAGCTGTCCTTAGTATCAATGTTTTATTTCTTGTTTTCTTCAATAATACTCCCTCCTCCCTGTTTTGAAAATCCCTTTAGTCATTTAAAACTCAGAACCATTTTTCTCTTCTTATCAGGTTATTCACGTTAACCTCTTTAGTGAAGCGGGTCATAACTTATCAAAGCTTTCCATCTCCTCTCTATGAAGCTGTGCTTGTATTTACAACCAGTGAGTCAAAAATGACAGCTTAAAATGCTGTTGTTCTTAGCCGACTAACCAGTTTGGAAACCCTGACAGCTGTGATGATTCATTGGAAGCTGTGGTTAAATTCAAGCTGATGTATCCCAATTTCCCTAGGAGGACAGCACATCCAGAGGAGATGGACCACTGCACCTGTGTGGGAAACACAGAGGGACTAAGGGAACCAGCTCACAATGAAATAGATGCAAGTGACAAGTTTTCCTCATGGTATCACAGAGCCTTCATTACAGAGTCTGTAGTTTAGGATAGGACTAAGGAGCAGAAGTCTCAGAAACTATGTTTTCTCTTTTAGAAGCTTTAGGTAAAATTTTACTTAAGCTACAGGACTTTGACAAATAGAAGCTCCAGTAAAGAGAGTTACAGCTACAACTGTTTCAGATCATTTTCATAACAAGTTGTTACAGCTGAGAGGCCAGTCCTGGATAGTGTGGGAAAGGAAAGAAAACCACAGGATTCTAATAACTAAAGAAATCCAGACACTGCACAGCAAAGATCTGTTCTCAGGGTAAGATGCATGGGGGATAAAAGTACTGGTGCTGCCCAACAGCAAACACAGCACAGTAAGTGCTCTGCTCCCCAGGAATGTGCCATCAGACGAAGGACATGGGCTCTAGTCTTGTCTTCTCACGTGCACACACATGATTTATATAGTGATTGCTGCCTGTTGTCTGCAGCACATGGATTGATACCCAGCTTCCAGCTCCCTCTTCCTTCCAGCATGTCCTTTGTTTCGTGCAGAGCTTCGAGCTTCACTGTGCAAACTCAGCCCACAGCTAGGACGTGTCAGCCGTTAGAATGCACTTGGATGGACTGGTCTCCACTTGACATTTCACAACCGAGTTTCGCCATTCACGTTTACTTCAGCTCAGCTTGGCAGTTTTGGTGCTCCTCTAAGTGTCCTCAGGTCCAATGGTCCAGTGTAGATTTAAATGAAAAAGATTTACATTATCAAGGTCCTCCAGATAAATCTAGTTCTCTCCTCAGCTCTTCCATAGATATACCTGTCTGACAAAGACTGTGGGGTTAACTACATATTTTTACAAGATTACATCCTTCTTTAGGTGGAGTTGTCTCAACCATCTTCTGGTTCACAGCACAAATCAGTCTTTTCAGCTTCTTTGTCATTTTTTAGCTTGATGTATAAAGAGTTTTGATAGTCCCTGCAAACTTGTCATTACAGTAGGCTGCCAGTGATCTACTCAATGATGACTCTGCGCATCCGCTGAATTTTGCTGACATTCCCCCCCCCCCCCCTTGCTTTAGATGATTGGCACTGCAGTGATATATTTCGGAAATACACACAAGTGGAGCTGATTTTCAGACTTGGCCGGAAAGTCTACATTCTGAAAGTTGGGGGAGGTTGTTTTATTTAATTTTATTTTTTAATATCTCACAACTAACATGGAAAATTTCTTCTGAAGAACTTTGACCTGGAGGACAGATTAAATAAGAATAGACACTTACTAAACACTGCAAGAATAGCCTCCGTAGATGAATTATTGGGTGAAGAATAAGAAAAGGGCATATTAATGCTGGGCTCTGAAATCAGTGAAACCGGTCTCTTGAAGACTAAATTATTAAAGGTCCTTTAGCATATAAAGATATTAAATTATTTTATAAAATCTTGTCCTACATTTGAATGCATTATATGGCCAGCCTTTTACAAAACTGTTCGAGTGGAAAAAGAAATGTGACCTTTGTCTGAGCTTTTCTGTGTTCAGCAGCTCAGCTGGAACAGAATCTCCAACCAGGCTCTGATGCCAACAAACCCTGTACAAAGCACCAGTGTTCAGACCCAGATGAGCTGGGTGCTGGGTGCCTGATGCACCCCAACACCTCCCGCTCACTGAGCTGAGTGGGTGCCAATTGCCTTCATGATTTTCCACCTGAAATGTGGGAGCATTACTTTGATCATTGAATACATCAGCACACAGGCAAGCTACCAGGGGTGGGAGCACTATTTCTAGAATAGTAGCTGTGGAGCAGAAATATCTGCATTTGCTTCCAAAACAGACATCTTCTTTCATTAATCCCTTTGCTTCCATTATCCCACTTTTACCCCTTCTTTCCCAAAGGGTAAGTAAGTATGCACGGGCAGGAGGCCTCCAGCTCAGCTCACGTTAGCCATCTGAATGCTGAGATGTGTCATTTAGGAGGGTTGTGTGGGCTCCTTCTGCCACCAGCAGGGATCAGCATTTCCAGGAGGGGAACTCATTCCCTATGATGTGTGCATCACTCCTTCTTCCTGTTAACTACAGATGGTGCTGTGATTACTCACATGGACAGCACGCCTAACATTTAAAGAGCTGAAGTTTGGTAAGAAATGTCCTACTCTGGCTCTGCTCTAATTAATATTGTCATCCCATGATGCTGCTCACTGCCTGCCATCTTAGCACATATTATATTCCCATTTTCCTAGTTTTGAAACAGAGAAAATAATCCTTCTCCCCCCTCTACGTTTTTTCACGCCCTGACAGTGTGATCTCGAGATTGCTGGAGTTGAGGTGGTTTAGTAGTTATTTTTGCTGCATATGAACCATGTCCAGCACATGATACAATCATCTGAGTTGAGCTTCATAGGAAACAGTAATATAAACAAGGTTTATTATAATGACAAAATGATACATGGAAGAATAAAGCATGACATTGTTCTAATGTCTCCTGGCCAGGCAGATCTTATCTCCAATGACTGGTTTTTGTGCAGTGATGAAATATGGAAGGGGATTGTTTCACTTCTCTCTTCCCTGTCTTAATTCACTTCTTTAGTCAGTATTAGGTCACCTGTCTGGATCCATTTCTCATAAGCAGGTATCTCCTCATAAGAAAATATCCCCTACAGCAATATGCTTCTTAAGAACAGTAGCTTCTTAAGACCATGGAAGCGTAATGTCCACCCCAAGACCTGTACCTTGTAGCCGCGTTGGGTATGGGCCTGTCTTCCACTCACGCTGAACAGTTACTGCCAGCTTGGATGGGGGCCAATGCCTTCAATTTTGCTCTGGGGCAGAGCAGAGTTGGGTAAGAGCAAACTGAATTTGACAAACTGTGTTCTTAATTAATTTACATCCAATTAAGATTAATTAATTGCTGACTAAAGTATCAACCCATGTAATTATGCATCAAAATAAATAATCTTATGCACTAAATGAGGCGGCTGGTTACAAAGTGGTGAGACACCACTATTCCACGCAGCCTGGCTTCCCGCAGAGCCTGGGCTGAGCTGCTGAGGCAAGTCAAAGCAGGGAAATCCCTCCAGTTGCAGATGGACTATTTTTACTGAGCCAGCACACCCCCTAATGTGGCTCACAACATGTATGCAACACCCACCTGTCCATCCTAACGCCTTTTCCCCACAGAGGGAATGTTCTGAGGGGCAGGACCAAACCTTTTCCGTTGATCCACCGAGTCATCAAACCACACAGACTGGGATCCCACTGCTGCTGGGGCAGGAGTGCCCTGTTAACCCACAGCACTCCTCCCAGCACCCACTGCCTCCTCTCCTCATTCTGTAGATGTTGGGATTGACACCAAGCACACACAGCTCAAGTGGCACTGCCCTGATTCACCTGACCATGGCAGAGTGGGCACAGACCCAAGTCTTGTGACCCCTACTGATGCCCTACCCACTACCCTTTAGTGCCACCACCAGCTTTAAGTGAATACCTAATATCTGGTGAGATTTTCAGGCTGGGATTGCGACCTTGGAGGCAAGGTGTCCATCAGATCTTGTGACAACTACCTGACCCAAACCAAACCTGCTTCTGGTAGTATTGACTTTTCACCCTTTGCTCTTTTGAGAAGCATGGAGGTTTTTTCCCACTGCAAAGGCAGGTTGTAGGTTTAAAAGTATTCACACCAATAGCTCCATGTTGGATCAATCTAAGGCAGAGATACAAGGAGAATGCAATGCAATGTAGCCTTTTACACAAAGAGGAAAACAGAAACAACAGGAAAAAAGTCCCTTTTTGGGAGGAGGAAAGTAGGAAGGGAAATATCATCTTAGGATGGTTTCCCCATCTAGCTTTAGCGCTTTGCTCTCCAGTTCACTGGTAGATACACATTGTTCAACTGAGCAAATTCAGTGTGACACTCACAGAGAAGTCGTTCATGAAAAATTGGGAGATTTTTGTCAGGGTGTGTAAATGAATCAGCCAAAGTGACACTGCGTAGGAGACAGAACCATCTGAAGAAGAACAAAATAACCTATTTCTTACAAGGTCTAGATTTCACCTTAAATTCAAATGCCAATTGGAAGTGGCATTGAGGGTAATGGACTTTGTGAGATGTTAAATGAAAAAGCACAGGCAGGATAAATAATCTGCAAGTGCCTGTGTTGTCGATACAGAAACAGTAAGAGCCAAGAGCTGTGAGATGCAGCAGGATAGGACTGGGTGCAGAGTGGTTACGGGGCTCTTTTTAATGTCCCGAAAAGGCAAGTTTGAGTTATACTTCAAGTGTCTGCTACAAGATGACCTCAGCTAAACTTATTTTATGGTGTTGGAAAGCTAAAACTGATCAGGTTTGACATAGCCATAGTATTCCTCTGTGGCTACTGGCTAAACAAACAAGTTGCCTTAATGCTGCTGGATGGGAGGGGTGGTATCTGATCTTGGGTGAAACTGAGATTACTCTTCTATGGGGAACAGCCCCTCACACTGAGAAGCTGGAGGCAGAACAAGGCTGTGGTCTATTCCCACAGAGCCCTTGTCTTGTGCCTGCCCTTTTTTTGCAAGGTCGGATCCCAGGTAGCTGCAGAAAGTGCGACTGAACCTCTCCAGCCTCTGAGTCCCTTCAGCCCCGTGGGTTTAAAGCCATGGAAACATGAGATGCCCTTTGCAAACTTCAGAGAGTTCACACCATGTGTGATGATATCCTGGGAGTCAGGAGACCAGATTCTGCTCTTGTTTCTAAGCCACATCTACTCAGTCTTTGCACCCAGCCATGCTACTTCCCAGGTGCAAATGTGAGGAAAACAACCTCTGTCTCCTGCATGGTCTGAGATTTGTGGAAGGAACTCAATTCACAGGGATAAGATGAGCTCAAGGCTGTGCTCTGCTCCTCCTAAACTCAACAAACAGTTCCAACTCTGCCCCTGTGTTTTGCTCAGCAGTTGAGTTTCACTGGAATAACTCCTAGTTGGAATGCCTAACATGCTTCTTTCTGTGAAAAAAAAAAAAAGAACCTAGTTCTTTCTATGAAAGGGGAAAAACACGGCTTGAAAATATATTTATTTCTAAGTGTTCTGAAGAGCTCTGTAAGATATGAGAAATTTGCGTAGGCCCAGTTCTCCTGATGGTACTCAGTGGCCATCTAATCTCCCTACTATCATCTCAATACCTCCCTAATACTTATTTAAACAGATCTAAAATTACTCGTAGCTCTCATAAAGAAGAGCTGTCATCCCTGATCCACCTGGGTAAATAAGCACTTGAAGCAGAGGAGAAAGAAGTGCAGTGAGATCCCCTGTAGCTCTGCCTACATTAACCACAGGTAGTGTCTGCTTACATTTTTTATTGTGCTTCAGCTGCAGCTCCACCTCTGTTTAGCTTCATTTCCTTCTTTCATTGCCAGGGTGCCTTATGTTCTGTCTGCATTCACTCAGTCAGCATCCCTGCTTGGTCTGTGCAATTTAGCTTCGGAAAGTCTCCGGAGTGCCTGCTGTGAGGTGCTCCCTGATATTTAATTTTCTTCCTCATCTGTAGTTTGAGTATTGCCTCTGAAAACTGCATTGGGTAGTCCATGTCCCTCCAGGCCAGGTTTCCAAAGCTATCCAGGCACCTAGAAGGAGCGGAGCAAGTACTGGGCTTCCCAGGAGCACAGGCAAAGCTGAATGCTGCCACGCCAAGGCTGAAGACTTTCCAGGTCCTAAGGAGACAACGCTCTGCTCTAGCAGAGAGGAAAAAAGGTGAAGGGATGCAAAAGTGTCTTTCAACCCTCATCTCATTGACAGGACAAGCCTACAAAAACCTTCCTTTCAAGACCCAGGGGCACAGCAGAGGCAAGTCCAGCCTGAGGCTTGGCTTGCGGGCAGCACAGCTGTGCCCCCTGCTATGGACCTGAAGAGCTCACACAGCTCAGCATGTTGGCCCTGCCAGAGAAGAGGTTTGAGGGAATAATTCCTTCTCTACTGTGTTTTTTTTCACTTCATACAGCAGTCAAGTGCCAGGCTTAAGTGAGAATTAAGTTTCCAACATGCTTATGTGCTCTGGAAAATCTGGCTATTTACTTCCTGACTTGGGTCCCCCCTTTTCTGCCTATATGAACCACAGTCCTCGAATTAACTTTCCTTTCTTTTCTAGAGTCCTCAAATTATCTGTCCTTTCCTTTTCCTCATCTCATTCTTTTCTGTGGCTTTAAAGCATTAGGGACTGTTATGAGGGCATCACATCTTAGGAATCCATCAGTCCTCCCGATGGAGGCCGCCCCAGGCTCCAGAGAGACATTTTCCTGCTGGAAGCAAGGGGTTATAAGACCATCCAGGCTGGCAGGTTGCAGAGGGTGAGCCAAATCCCCCACAGGAGTAAATTGGTGGAGCTTTGTAACTTCAGCAGACCTGCACTCATGGACATCAGCCAGGGGACCTGACCCAGCAGTTGTAAAGCTGAATGCAAACGCAGATGCTGAACAGCACTATCTTTGCACTCTTTGTAGCTCCTGACATCCAGAGCTCAGCCATGAGTGGTCCCTTGAGCCAGCAGGAGGGTTTAAATCCATAATCTCCTGTATTAAAGCCTCTACTGTAGAAACATTTGTCCTCTAACAGCATCATCAGCTACTTATGAGACGGAGAAGAGCTTTTTCACCTACTTGTTACTTTTTTAACGTTAGGAGGAGGTATTCATCTTGCCCTGGCTTTCTGTCAGGTACGAAATGAGAATGTGCGTAGTGTCTTTTTCTTGAGGTAAATTACTTACATCCTTCAATAAAAACAACTAGAACAGCCCCTCTGAATCAGTCCCTGGCAATCACAGGAACAGCAATCTAAAAATTCCACTTCAACTTTACTCCACAACATACATTGTCCTGAATTAAGATTAAATTCTTTCATATCCCAAGGCCAGGAACTATTTACACTATAGCGTGCCACGGGAGGACAGCAGGGAAGACTGTTTGCATTTACTATGGTTTGCTGACTACCTGTAAGAAGAAAATTGATGTCACTCCACAAAAGCATTGGGCTGTGTCTCTGTGCAGGTATGAATTTTACTACTCCTTATGTAGGTTTGTAGCCACTGAAATCATTCTTTGTTCAAGCAAGTGAAGGCTCAATGCAAAGGCTGTGGTTTTTTCTCTGCATGCTGTCAGGCATTGATCCAGATGGGGAAGAAATTAGCTGTGAGTATAAAACTCATGATACTGGCTTCTGCCAAGGCTAAGCCCTTGCTACAAGGGAATGGCATAAATACACAAAGAAGGCTAACATTTGCCTCTGGCTTGCAATATGGGCTGCATGTTATTCCCATGCAGCTGGAGAGGTAACATTTTCACTGTGGATCAAATCACTGCTACAAACCAGATCCTAGGATCAGCCCCAAGTTGAGCAGATACTAAGAAAAGGTGATTTATTTCCCTTCTCGTCCTAGAAATTCAGCCATGTCCTAGGAAAGAAAGAGGAATCTCTGCTTTCTGCGGCAGAAATCCCTCTTGACAAGTCAACTGATGCCAGGCTCATGACTGAACAACTGCAACACTAAGTCACCTCAGTCTAAAACTCTTCCAAACTTACCACAGACAGATGCTGCTGTTGATCTCGAGAAAGAGCTCCTGACCTCCCAGCACAGGTGGTGTTAGTTAACTCTATCCCAACTGAAACCAGGACAGCAGGCTACAAATCTGTTTCTCAGAATTCCACAATATTTACTAAGGCACCTTTGCTTCTGTTTTATAAAGAAAAGTGTTTCTTGTCCTCTGGGCAGCATAGAAAGAAAGCCTGTCAAACGTAAATAGCTGCAGTAGTTGTCCAAAGAACTCCTGATTCCTATTTTCAGCTCACTGTGTGACTTTGGGCAAATCATGATGTCTCTGCATGGTACCAGTTTAGCAAAACACGAAAGCATGTGCTTATGTCCTGTGGAGCTTTCGTGCTTAGCTGAATCGGAGCCAAGCTGCTCCAGTTTCCTGTCTTGTAACATGAGGACAACGATGCCACCTCTCTCTGTTAAGAATCCTTAGGACTTAGAGATTAACTTTTCCCTAAAGAGAAAACATTCATGTTAGTCTGGCTCCAGCTGTGATTACTTCAAAGGTAAAGGTATAGCTCCAGAAATATTTCTGCATGTCATTGTAGCCTGATTGTGGTGCCAGTTCAGAGAAATAAATCAGAAGAGACACCATCAAACTGACAGAGCAGTTCTCAAATGTTGTGTATTGGCCTCGTTACTGCAAATCTGAACTACATTAGCAGAATACCCAGCTCTTCTCACAGAGAAGCACAATAAAGTTAGTATTCTTAGAAGTCAATGGGCACCACCCAAGCTGCTGGAAACTCTGGTACACTGAGCTGCATTCAGGATTTGGGCTTCGACTCCTCGCGGCCGAGCACAGCCCACTGCCAGGACTAAACCCCGGTCTTGAGCAGGTGTCGTCAGACAAAACGGAGCCATGCAGTCTCTGGAAGAGAACATTCTTCTTTGCCCATGAGTCTAAAGTGTGGAATGGATGCCTTCCACATCACCCTATTAACCAAACACCCCTGGATTTCTCTTTTGATTTCTTACTCATTTGCCAAAATAAATGTCCAAAACAAACCCCGGAGTATGTTTCTTCAACCCACATAGAGTTAACTTCAGCCTTGTTCTATATTAAATCATGCAGCATATGGAGATACAATTCCAAGCCATCTGGATTATCATTAGCCATCAGGTGTTGTGCTCATTACACCTGTTATAAAGAAAAAGGATAATTAAAGGTGGGGGGGAGAATGATATTCCACTTGCAGCATCGCTGCATTTATCAATACCTTCCTGTCCCTTTTGGCAATATGACCAAAGCACTTTTTTGCAATATGCAAAATGAAAACTATTTGCATGAAGCAGAAGTAAAGACAAGTGAACCTTCTTAGCCTGAGCAGATGTTTTTCATTAGAAAATAATTTGTCAAAAGGTAGAGAGACTCATACTACTAATTTTCAAAACAGCTTCCTTCACTTTGGAGGGTAACTAGACTCAATTTAATTGCAAATGGGCTGCACGGTTCCCAGAATAAGGAAAGCAAAACAACGTGAACGCGTGCTATTTTCTTAATCAAAATCTTTACCAAAATAAAGAACCTGTGTCCTATTTTCCCTGGGACAATTGTTGATTCATGATTTAACCTCCTATCTACTGGCTATCATTCTTCTGAGATAAAGCAACATTTAAGCATACTGGGCAGAAAATACAGGAAGAACTTTACAGCCTCCACACCGTAAGTCCATAAGCTGTTAATCTTAGAGAAGGGACAATACATTTTAAGGAGAAGTGGAGACTGCACCGGGCAGAGACAGGACAAGCTTCCACAAGGAGAGATACAGCTTCCTATCCTGCTTTGTGAGGAGAGAGCAGGCTGGTCCTCTGTGGCAGTTTACCCTCTGGGTTTCTGCATGCACATGAAAATGTGTAGGCACATTTTTGTTTACCTGTGTGTGCCAATCCGTAAAGTTGTACAAACAGATATGCACATGTGTATGTGGCTCCTCTGCTCCCAAAGGAGACACAATCATGCTCACAGCATTGGCTGCTGCTCGGTGCATTTGCTGAATCACAACAGTGCCGTGTCAGGGGCTGGCTTTTCTTTTCCTTGTGCAGCTACTCATGAATCAAATGCCAATGAAGAGAGCCAACCCAAATAAACAAGCACCCCGAGATAAAGTCAAGGAACCATGTGTTGATGGAAAGGACTAAGACTAAGGCAACTACTGGAAAGTCCCAGCCCATGCTGCTTGTGCACATGCAGATTTCTCATTTTGTGAAGCCACAGACTGTGTGACCTGCCTCTATAACAAGCCATTAAAGAAAAAAAGTGTCTCCACCAAATCTTGGCTTGAGCTGCCAAAGACTCAGTGTATAGACTTTAAACTGTAAGGGATGGTTCTTCCTTCTTCATTCCTAAAATCCTTAGATTTTACCTCCACCAAAGGATGATTTCCACTCATTAACACTGGGTTCCTTCTAAATTAACAAATACCCGCTTAGGGGAGGGCCTCGGGGGAATTTCTGCCTGAATGGGGAGTGAATAGTGAATCTCCCACTGGCTACCAGAAGCCAGGATTTCCCTTCAGAACATTTTTACAATGCAAACCAGAGCACACCATTTGTACCTATAGCAACAAGTAGTACACCATCCCTGCTGTGGTTACAGTCCCATCTTGTGCACATGCTTCATCAGACCACAGCTATTCCCATAGAAAATGAGCATAACCACCCCCCCACCCCCCTTTTATTAGGCAGTTCTGCTGTGGGATGAGGTTGTTCACCCTTAAGCCGGTCTAGTTATTGCAGTACAGAAATAAAAGCACAATCTTAATATCTAGTCATTATTGCTCAGCTGAACAAAAAAAGTCATTACCCTTATCATCATTCTGCAGATTAGGAAACTGAGGTATGTTGTCTGTGCCTGTTACAAGCAACTTTTCTTTCCCATATGATGCAACTTGGTGCTGAAACAGAGTAGAGCAAGCATCATTCGTCCAAGCCATTTTGCACGGCCGCGCTTGGAACCGTCAACATCACACAGGTAACAAAAAAATACATCTGTAATTTAAATGGCAGCGGTCTGTTCAAAGAGATGTTCTTTTAATAATTATAAATAAATGTACTGGGGAGATCCTTGGTGACCAAGGTAATCCTTAATTTTTAAAGACAAAAAAACAGTGTTTGGACTTTCAGAGAATAATTCCAATTTTCAATGAAACTTTACATCAAAACATATCACATTGGTTATGTATTGTTGAAGTTTTGTGGATTTTTTTCATTATTTTTCAAAGGCTTTATCTTATAGTTTCAGAGGTTTCTTCTGTTTTCTTATATTACTTGCTGAAGATAAAGATATATTTCAGGACTGAATATTTACTCTAAAGGTGCAGGTTGTATTTCAACAGTATTTTATTTGAAAATAAAAATGTGTCTTAAAGAAAAGAGGCCTGAATTTTATAAAGAAAACAGGAAACAGATAATTAAGGAAAACAATGAAAAATGAAGCTTTGTGCATTTGCTGAATCTCCCCAAATTTGTAATGATGCCCCGCAAACTGGTGTTTGGCTGCTTAATGAACCTATGGAGATTTTGCAAGTCTGTGAAAATGGGGCAGAAATCTCAAGAGAAAATGATTCCTTATAGACATTTCTGAGTCTGGCTTGATGCAAGAGGAGTTGCATAAAGATGAGAAATAACAAGGGGGAAAAAAAACCTGAACATTTCCCAACACTGCTAAAGTTCCATTTAAATCTGTACCCAGATCTAAATTTTAAACTTCCTAAAAATGTGAGGTATTTAAATCATCTCATTATATATTTAACTTTTCTGCCATGTGTGATAAAAACAACCAAAGCCGTGCTTATAATGTCTAGGGGACTTTCTTGGAAACGAACACAAAGCATCAAGATCTCATAAAGAGTTTTAGTCTCATCCCAGCTCTGGGAATATGAAATAATTCCTCTTATCCTGTCTTAGCAGACAGTTCTTCCCCCCTTCAGGAAGACTCCTGAGCCTAATTAGGGAAATAAACAAAAGAGGTTTTGCCACGAGAAGAGAAAGGCTGCTACCAGGATTGATACCTGGTCATGTGCTGAGCTCCTCCAGCCGTCCCCGTGCTGTCAGTCAGCGTGGCCTGAGACCAGGCAGAGGGTCCTGTTAACTCCCCTGCCACGGTGGGATCACAGGCCGCTCTGCCACGCTGGGGGGTCCTGGCCAGTGCTGGGGCAACGCAGATGCTTGGCCTATTTGCATGCCTATAAACCAAGGGTCTTTTGTAATATATACATGCATAATATAAAAATAAATACATACATATACACACATACAGAAGCATGTTAGATCCAAGACGTGGGCAGATAATATTCTTCTCCAAATCACTTCTGCACCTATAGCTTCCCTGTTCCTAAATTCCACCGCCCTGTCCTGGCTTCCTATTTGTTTCCTGTTTCTGAGACTGCTTTCCTCTCCTGATTCTGCACAACCAGTTATTTCTGTCCCAATAGAATCACAGAACTAGAACTGTCTAGATTGGAAAGGACAGATCACGGAGTCCAAGCATCAACCCATCATAATAGCTGCATTTCTGTGATTTTGGGGGGGATTACTGAAGGTTATGGAGTACCTGTGGACTAATTTGCAGGAAACATAGTTTTAAAGAAGAGTTGTTTGAGTTCAGGCTATCAAGTTCTTATCTCCTTTATCCCTACCAGCTCTGTGATTTGCAGATTGCTGCTTATGTATCGTGCAGTGTAGAATTTTAGAGAATTTGGCCTTTTTATCAGAATCAACAGTCAAGGAACCAAACCCTACTGAAATCAATGGATGTTGGCTACTGAGTTCCTCAGGCTTAAGATGAACATCCCTGCCTAAGAGTGAGGAAGCTGTGAGCCAACCTCAGCCTGACCAACAGCTGGATACAAAGAGCTGTTTCCACAACTAATACCTTACACCTCACTGTTCCAGCCACCAAGAAAAATCACCATGCACAGCTGTTATTTCTGCACATACACATTTCTTTCAAACTCTTGCGATACTTTTCTCAGCCCCTTTTGATGTGCCTATCATGGCACTGAAATCTACTCTGGTTGCCAGTGACACTTCTTATTGATTATTAAAAAGCTTCTGCTTGCCCACACTATAGTGCTGTAATAGTTAGCTCTGGAACTTCTTTATCATTTACTTTCTTTTTATGTTCCCAGGCTGTTCTTGAGGCACATCCTTCTAATTTATAAGTTTTTCCTACCAAAAAATAAAATAAAACAAAATTGGAAACATTTGTAGCTGGAACTGTCAGTATTTATGCCTCACAGTTGGCAGAATCTCCTTCCGATTGCTATTCAATGGTTTGAATCTCTTCAGAGATGTGTAATACAATTTCATTTTTAATCAGGTTGGAACTGCAAAGCATCCTAGGACATGACTGGCCAAATGCCCCTAGAGAAGTATTTATGTTGTTGTAACACCATAATCATCCATCAAACACTAGATGTTAATAATAGCATTTAATTTGAAAATGGAGCTTTGCTTTTATGTTATTTCTATGTGCTTTATGCAAGCAGGAAAGGCTAATTATCTCCATTTAAGAGAGACAGAAACAGAGGACATACTGCAGTGCAGGGATTTGAGCCTCATTCGGATCTATGTTCTCTGTCTGGCAGAAATGAACTGTATCTCCATCTTCAGCCAGACAGAAGAGACATCAAATGCCCCAGCTCTGCCACTGGGAGCTTCAGCAAGCCACACCACTTCGGCATTTCTTGATTAAAGAGGGCAGCAGTGAAAGGTCGAGGGCACAAACAGCACTTTTTTGGTAGGGAATTAAATGTCAAACCTACTGTGTTCATGTTACCTCCAAAACTAGTCTTCAAGAACAATCCTTAAGGCATATTTCATTTATTTGTTCTCTCTCTTCAGCTCTTCTACATAGACACAGTCAAAATGAGCTCAGATTTCCCTTTTGTTGTCTCCAATATTGAGCTTTTTATGGTGAGATCCTGCTGCCCCTCCTGTTTTGGAGGGGCTAAAGAGTCTTATTGTCCCTCGACTGTTTTCTGTAGCACTGTAATATTCAGACATTTCAAATGGAAGATGATGAAAGGGCAAGAGAATAACTAAGTGGTGGTGCTAGTGACAGGGTTCCAACAGCCCAGGCCAGGCCCTTGCTGGCACAGAAAATTTCCCTTCCACGTTAGAGAGCATCTGAGTTGGGCTGTGCCCTGACACGGCATTTACAGCTCTCGCTGCCAGCGGCCACCCCTGCTGCCTGTCCTGCCTTCACCACGCTGTCCCTTCACCCTTTTTCTGTGCCGTCCCGCAAGCTCTCTGCTGTACAGAGGAGCGTATCTCTACAGGACCCAGAGCAGTAACAAAAGCTGTGTCCAGAAACAGAGCAAATCTCTGCCCTCCAGGGACAAGGAAAGGAGTCATCAATCAAACTTGTAATTCCTTGAGCACACTTGGGAAAAAATAATAGCATAAAACCTGTAAATTCACTTGGGCACCTTTGCTACAATGTCAAAGAGTGACTGTTAAGTGTCAGCTCAGGGCTGAACAGACCCCTTGGAGCCCTGTGGGGGGCTCGGCTCAGAGCCTGCTTCTGGCAAAGGAGGGGAATGGAATGAAACAGGCAGATGAAAAGAGATGAAGCTTCCCGTTGCATTTAAATTCTCAGTGAAGTTGGGAAGCATGTTGCATTTCACATGGAGAGCGATGGATCTTGCAGTAAACTCCCAGCAGAGGCTGACATCTTCAGCCCCAGGGTGGGTCTTTGCCTGGAAGTAAAGCCTTCATGTTCATTAAAAGGACAAGTAGGGGCTCTGACTTCAGAGGTCTAAAAGTTAGATGTCTGAGACTGATCTAGTCACTCTGTGCCCCTTTTATAGCCAGGGGAGAGAAAAGTGAGTCATTTCTTCCCAAAACACACTGCTAAGTCAGGCCCAGTGAATCACCCTTGAGGACCTCACTTCTCTCCATTGAACATAAAAAGGATCTTGAAAGAGTGTTTCAAGTTTTTTATTTATCTTTTAGATACCAAAGCAGTGAGATGCGTTCCATGTTAAAACCTACAGACCACTCTCTTCTGAAGTCAGCATACCAGTGGGCACATTGATGCTATCAAAATGGTTCCCTTTGTTTTTTGCTCCAGGGCAATGTCTTCCATGCAAAGCACACGTTCGGTCCTTGAGACCCAGCATAGCATGGACCAACTCATTACAGTGGTGAGGGAAGCAAGACACTGAACTCAGGACAGTGAGTTTCAGGGCCAAGGGGCAGGGGCAGTCTGGATGCAAGGACCACAGCTCTCTCTTTCATGTGGACAGCAAAGCGGTCGTGGTGTGAAAGAGGAGGAGCAAGACTATGTTTTCTGAACAAGACGATGCTTCCTCCAGACTTATTTCTAAGCACCAACACCCGTTTAATGGACAGGAGCACAGAATCTCACTGGAAGTATGACAGGCTGCTGGGCTGTCAGCTCCTTTCCACTCTCCAACTTGCTTCGCCCTCCACCCTGCTGGGAATCTTGCCTTTAATTGCATCAGTACTGACATGAGGCCATGATGGGCCCCTTGAATTCATCCACAAGGGGTCCCAAAATTCCTGGTCTAAAAGGGAAATTGCTAAAAGTTTGTGTAATACAAAAAATTAATAATGCAAGAGAAGTATGGAAAAAAGTGATCTATTATTTAGTATTGGCTTTATTTCCATATGCAACGTGTTCACGGCATGCTGTGTCACTCACACCTTTAGAAAACACTAAAATGTGAACCAGAATTACTATAGGCCCAGTCCAACTCCTAGCCAGTACAGTGCTCTGGGAGCTCAGTGAGCCCTAAAGCTGGGAACAGAAATTAAAGTAAGGGGGTGATTAAAAAAAAACCCTGAGAGGTAAATTATGTTCTCATTCAACTAGTTGTAACCTTGACCGGGCACTGCTGATTCCAGTCTATGTGCTGGGTTTAATCATTAAGTGCCCAGACACTACTCCAGAAATACCTCTGTGAAACGACATCCCTGCAGATGTCCCAAATGAGGGACTGCAAGCTGCCAATGCCACCACAGCACCTCTGCAACTCTGCAACCCTCTGCATCTGCTCGCCTTCCCAGCAGCACAGCCACTGCTGGACCACAGCAATTAAAACCAAAACCAACCAACACCCCAACTGTGTTAAGAAAAGATGTTTAAATCCTGCAGAAAATGCTGTGATTTCATAAACTGACCCATGCTAGAAGTGGGGTGGATTCAGAACTTAGGAAAGTTTCTGTGAAAAAGGAATATACTTGCTTTTATGTCCTAAGACAAGTGCACGGCAAAGAGCGAGGGGAATGGAAGGGGTGATCAATATTAATGTATAGAAAATCCACAAGGACAGAGTCAGTACCTGCTTAGTCCCATTCCTGTCCAGACACTAAAAATCACACTCTGACCCACCCTGTCTCTCTTCTCCAAGGCCAAGAAAGAAATATGTAAGGTCTGGCCTTCCCGGGCTGTAATATAACAAACTGAAACAGCAATTTATTAGACCATCTAGGCTTTAGACTTCTATTTGTACAGACTGGACCCAGACCCAAGAAATCCTTCCAGTTCAACTGTTTCATTGATCCCCACAGAAAACACCGATTTTAATTGACCACAAGGCAAAACAGGGCAATCTGCCCAAGAAGAGAGCAAGGTATGCAGGTCCTCTGTACCATTCCATTCTTCAAACACTGATGCTTCCTCTCAAACTCCAAACTTTCCTCAACTGCTTTTGCTTCAAAAGTAAGAAGAAAGGGATTAGCTGTGATCTGGAGGGATGGACGCACCCAAGGTTTTGTGTAGTAGCAGTACAGCAAAACTGGATTAAAAAATCTTGACAATTTTTATTTTAGCTTCTTTTCGACTGAGAGATATAAATAAAAAGTAGCACCTCAACAAAAGAGAGCTGCTAACACTGCTACTTGACTGAGCAGTGTGAATTGGCTCCTGAGAAAATCTGTTCTAAGACAGTTACACTATTACAATAAGCATTACAATTAATGAGGCTGCATCACCTAGAAGAACTTGACAGGGAGATAGCTAATGACAGATCCCTGCTTTCTAAAACCATTTGTATGCATATATTTGGGGGGAAAAAAAAAAAGGCAAAGGCAGTGTGTGCATGCATGTGTACAGCCAGCTGTGTATGTTTGTGGATGTTCTCCTGTGCACCTATGTTGTCGGGGTCAGTTTAAAAGGGGTGGGATGTGTGTTGTTGAGTCCACCCTCCTGTCCCGGGACAGCAGGAGCTCTGCACACCCTTCCTGCCAGGTGTTTAACCCACAGACTTCACTCATCCGCTCCTCCTCCTTCTTCCAGGGCTTTTTTTATCATCCCTTCCACAAAAGTTTGCTTTGTGTTTCACTTGGATCTTGCTTGTTGCAGACTGTGCCTCTGATTTCCTACCCACAGCAGATGTGAAGAAGGCATCAGTCTCCTCCTTGCACCCACCTTTCGTGTGTTAGGGCTATTATCACTTAGTTTTCTCTTCTCTGAACTACACAACCCAATTATTTCTCTCTACCCTGGCAACCACCGTTTTCCAGACCTCTTCATCATTTTATCAGTCTCCTCTGCAGTTTTCTCAGTTAATTGGTCTCCATCACTCTTGAAGTTCAGTGCCCTGAACTGGACACAATACCCATCTGGAGCCTCCCCGTGCTCAGGGGAGCAGAAGGCTGACTCCACACGCCTTGCGAGCTGCTCTCGGGCTCTGGCAGAAGCCTTCAAAGAGTTGTGTTTAGCCTATGTTAGCACCTACCGGCCAGTTGCAAACCCAGCTTCAGACGAATTTGAATCACAGAATCATGGATTCATAGAATGGTTTGAATCAGAATCACCCAGAATTTACACCAGATCAGAATTTCTGCTAAGATTTTGGGGAGACTTCACACAAACTGCAGCTGCACTGCACTGGATACTGTCAAACATATCTCTGCAAACTTCTTTTTCCCCAGAATCTAAATGTGGTACTCCAAACACAGTAGCTCTGGGGTGAGATGTGAATTTGGGGATTCCTCCGCTTTTGGAATATGGCACTACTGCAGCAACTCACCCCACTTCTCCTCATGCCGAGACAACCACTTCCCTTCTCCAGGAGCAAAAAAACAAAACCACAAATCTGGACAGAAGCATCTAAGAGACTTGGCCCATGGGATGACTGTTGGATCACGCTGCACCAAGCAAGTATTTAATTAGAAGAAAAACAAAGGCAGGAGCTTGCCTAAGGTCACTCAACAGACAAATAGCACCGCAGCCCAGGTCTCTGTCACTGCATTGCCCATACAAACACAGTTGGTTTATCATCTGAAAAAGAGCAGGAGCTGTTTCAGTTACTTCAAACTCAGTCACTAAAATGTAGAATTGTTTCCAAAGGAAATGCCCTTAAGGTGTTTTGATCACTTCAGAGCAGTAGTGGCAAGGCTATGGGAGTGGATGAGCTGAGTTAATGAACAAGGTTTTCCCATCTTCACTTGTTTCTGACCCCTAGCTGATGAAAATAGAGGACATTTAAACACTGAAACTTACAACCCTACTTTGTTCAAATAATGACTCTGCTTAGCATTCAAGCCCTTGCTATGGGATAGTGTTTATTTTATTCTAGAGTTTAATTGAATCCCCAGAAGGCTGTCCCTAGGCAAACTCATTTGAGAGCAAGACTCTAAAAATAGTAAGTGTTGGGACGCATTTGGGACAAGCGTTAAGAGAAGGTGACTTTTCAGAGCCATAAACCCTTCCCTCACACCCATCCCAAGCATAAACTCCTGTCAACTGTCCATGAGTCAGTGCTCCTGTAAAGTCAGGACTCTCTGCTTGCCTCCATTCACACGTTCAATGGGGGAGCACAGACTGATTTTGACTCAGCTTCTACTAGTTTCACGTTGTTAATACCACCAAACCTGGGAGAATCAGTACTGATTTGTATCAGCAGAAAAGCCGCATTCAGTCTCCACCAATGCCTGTCATTATCATGATTATTTCATCTGGGTTAATATGGCCACTAAGCGCTGTCTGTCTGGAGATGTGCTTTGGAGCAGGCAGAAACCCCAAGCCAGTTATGATTCACCAGAAGCCCATGGGATTTTCTTCCCAAGTTGGCTTCCAGTAGAAGATTCCTGGTGAAATTCTAAATGGACTCATTAAATGTGGTCTGCGCACAGGTTCAGGTCCCTGTGTGAACACTCCCATTGAAGACTGAAGCAGTTCATTCAGCCCACATCCCATTACTCAATACTGAATGCATACCCATACTCTTCAATTATAGAAAACAAATTGGGATTTCACTTATTTAGCTGACCTGCCATGACTGCCCTGGAGGTCATCCTGCAGATGGGACCCCTGAACCAACAGTGATTTCAGTGGGAATTGTGACTCAACGGGGATTGTGTACTACATTAACCCCCAAGGACACCAACATGCATCAGACGCATTAGGAGTCCAGACCTCACCAAGTCAGAGAGCTCAGTCAAGGGATTTCAGCCCCTTCCTGCAATGATCCCACCGAGTTAATTCCTGCCACGTCCCGGATCTGGCACCGTCCGCCTGGGCTTTTCCTTGCCAAGTGCCAGTCACTGCTATTGTAAGTAACCAGCTAATGGCCTGGCAGGATGCCATGAGCAGACCTGGGGTTAATGAAGACTTCCATCAAATACCCTTTGCATGGGTGAAGGTGACAGGGAGATTTAACACACCGTATTTGTTTGGAAGGGGCTGGCAATAATTAAAAATTAAATGCACTTTCTCCATTATGCATTCATTATTGACAGTTCTATATTAACTGGGGATTTCAATTAATAGTTCTTCTTCGCTAGTCCAACTTTTCTAGCAGCTAAACTTATCACCAGAGCTAATTGCTAACGCCCCTTTTATCCTCCATCTCCAAGTACTTTTCCGGGGACACTTTTACTTAGAATCACTTTAGAGAAAATCAGCAGAACACTTCAAAGAAAATATTCTTGCCTCTGTCTCAGTCCAGCTTTCTGTTCCCTAACAAAAAATACAAAACTTCAAGATTTTTCTGTCTCCTACAGCCACGGGACAAAGTGCTGACATGACTCTTACATGGAACCTCATGCCCATGCTAAGTCCGTTCAACTCACTCCTTTATTTGATATCTTAACACTGCTTTCAAGCTTTACTGACCAAGTTACTATTGCTGCTAACATTATTTATAGCTGCAGCCCTATCATGAATCAGATGAAGCACTTGGTGACCCTGGTGTATTTCACAAATGCTTACTAGGTTGTTTACTCAAGCGAAAACCACAAAAATATTTAGGAAAACCTTGGAAATAAACATTTCCCTCTTTCTACTGCATTTTTACTTAGATATTGCCTTCTCATTTACTTTAGAAAATTGTAAGAGGGAAAAACACACAGTAGTGAAAGGACTGTTTCAATCTACATTAAATGAATGTTTTGAGGGAGTAAAAATATCTTCTTTTCTTTTACCAGAACTTACAGTAAACATGAAATATCTATTTTTCATGCCACAAATGACTTTGTCTTTAAGGTCATTCTGCTTGGATTGTCTGTGAAGACAGTTCATTTCCCATTTATGGGCAGGTCCCAGGGGTGCCACAGGCCAGCAAAGAATCTCACAGTGAGACCCAAGGCCAGGTCAGGGAGGGTGGTGATGTGATACCAATTTGACAGTGCATCACAGAGATGCACTACAACAGGTTAAGGGTGTTTGGCCAACCACCCTTGGACAACAGCTTTTAAACATCCCACCCGTCCCCACCAAGAATAAAAACTGTCTCCACGATACAGTTCTCTTCTTACAAGAACTTGTCTTACCAGCAGTTTCTCACCCACCTTTGGTAAATGCTGTGTTCCCCAGTGACAGGTAACAGAAGACCAGAGAAATGGTCCAAAGGTTTATCTTACTGAGCACCTTCTCTCTAACTCTGCCTTTAGGAAGGAAAGAGCAAGAGAAGGGCAAGCAGATACAATGCTACTAACCTCCCAGCCTCCAGACTTTTTCAGCTGAGAGTATTTTTTCAATCTCTAAATTTTCCCAGTTTCTATATACCTACTATGGCATTTTGCATTTATTAGCCCTCAGTGGGCCTCTCCAGGCAGCCCCACCACCATTCAAAATTATAAATAAATAAGAAAAGTGGTTGCTGAATGCTGCTGCAATGAATTGACAGACTTGAGCAACTGTTCACACTCCTCTCGCTAAAGACGACATTTCTGAGACAAGGGGAATCCACTGAACATTGCCATCACCACTTCCCCTGATGGGAAGCAAACTGCAAGACACCTCTATCACTCCCCAAACTGGAAATGGCAGTTGTGCACTGGCACCGTCCTGGGATACCTTGCGCTATGGTTTGCAGTGAAGAGCATGCCAAACTAAACCACCAGCACCGTGGAGACCAGCGAAGGCCCCACACCAGATGAAACCACAGCTCTGGAGGGCAACATGCCCTTTTCATTTTCTATGGCAGCAACTGGCAACTCTCCAAAACCCGCAGGCCAGCACCGGTCAGGTCTATTCTTCTCTCCATGCATGTGTAACTCCTGCTAAATTATTACAATAATAACACAAAACATTTGTAAAGTGTCCTTCACAAAATGGTCCCAAGGAGATTTTTTATTCAGGCATAATTAAACAAGCAGTGAGCACAACCCTTTTCCATTCAGAATTAACAGCAAAAGCAGATGGGGCCCTTCCCAGTATCAATGGATATCAGACTGCACATTGACCTCAGCTCAGGGATGTGAGGAAGCTGCACTGAGAAAGGGAAAGCAGAACCAGGGGTGTTGGGGACAAGTTTATGGAGTGCCTTTCTCTGCTGACCTGATTCTCCTGGAAAAAGGCTTTGGGGTCAGTCCTGCATCCAAGAAATATCATCCAAATGGAGAAATGTGAAGGACAGAGGCCATGGGAGGGAGCAAGGGGGAGAGGAGGATTGCAAGAGAGCAGAGAAGGGATGGAGAAAAAGATCATTGTAAGAAACATCCTTTTTTCTTGAGCCAGGGACAGCCTTGCTCTGTGGTCACTGTGGCACAAGCACAGAGAGACCCAAAGAAACATTGATCTACCTTTAGATTATCTTTAATCTAGCCTTCACAAGCCAACAGCAAGGGGCCTGCTTCACCATGGATCTCCTACGGTTACTGATGCCATTTCATCCTGGGGCATCAGGTGGCTCAGAGAAGCTGCTACGGCCACACCTATTGATACCTGGATAAAAGTGAGCTTAAATGCTCTAAATGCTGCAGCCAAACCTCTGAATGAATACAGAAGTACAGCTCACCTGTTTGTTCAGGACCTGGCACACAGGGGCTGTGCTTCTGGCCTGCTCTCAAGGGCAAATAGAGGGGATCGCAGGCAGCACCTTGCCCTTAGAATGAGAATGGCAAAGGCAGCCGGACATGTGCCAGAACACTGAGAGGGCTTAGAAACACACACAGAAACAGTGAGACTCATAGGCCTGAGGTTTTGAGAGGTTTTTAACTCTCCCAGAGAGTGGGAGTCTTGGTTTCTGTCGTTGTTGACACAAGGAGTGGGAAGCAGGGCTATTTGCACCTTTTACTTAAGGTCATATGTGACTTCAGTCTCCAGCACTGACGTTTCAGTGCTCACATTTCCTCTGCCCACAGAAGGTGACTCAGGGAATGAACTCAAATATCTTGCTCAGTGTAAACAAACTGAGTTGGATTGACATGGGATCCCAAATATCCCCCCAGAGTCAGCAGTAAGATGTTTCAGGGGCAAGGATGAGAGGAGAGAGATGGGGCAGGATCTCACTCCCCGGCAGATTTCAATGCTGAAAGGAACAGAGGCCCAGCCACCCCGAGCCATGGACAACGCGACAGACCAACTCCCCAGTAGGGACAGCATTTTTGCACTGAAAACCAAGAGCTTCAGATTTACCCCAACAAAAAGCCTCTGTCTGGAATGAGAGCTCTGTGCAAATGAAGCCCTATGGCCACAGAGTCCAGCAAAAACCAGGCTATTGGGCGTGCAGGGGAACTGGCTCTGTGCAGAGCCCCCATTTCACACAGCGAGTAGTGATGATGCTCTGTGTTACACACACACTCCCCCGACCACCTACCACCACAAGGCACACATCCTCCTGGGTGCATTAGGTGCATCTCCTCACAGAGAGGTTCTTCCAGAGAGGACAGATCGTGCCAGACCTTCTTTCAGGGTCACCTCAGAAAAGACTTGAGTTGTTTCTCCTGCACTGAAGCAAAACCTGCAGGGATGAATCACAGACTCACAGAACAGCTGAGGGCAGGGAGCTCTGGAGATCATAGATTCATCTAGGCCGGAAGGGACCTCCAAAGGCCATCTAGTCTGACCCCCCCACAGTCAGCAGGGACACCCCCAACGAGACCAGGTTGCCCAGGGCCTCCTCGAGCCGCACCTTGAATGTCTCCAGGGAAGGGGCCTCAACCACCTCCCTGGG
>JAOTQQ010000009.1:5733911-5758248 GCA_026546715.1 Gallinago undulata
GGCTCTCCCCAGCCTTCCTGCAGGCCCCCCCTCAGGTACTGGAAGGCCGCTCTTAGGTCTCCCCGGAGCCTCCTCTCTCCAGGCTGAACAACCCCACCTTCCTCAGCCTGTCCTCAAAGAGATGATCTAGTCCAACCTCCCTGCTCTACAGTAGGTTGCTCAGGGGCCTGTCCAGTCAGGTTTTGAAAACCTGAAAGGATGTCTGCCTGCATGTACACCCGCACTACCTCCACAACCGACCCGGGCAGCCTGTTCCAGTGCTTGCCTACCCTCATGGTAAATAAAATTCTTCTTATGTTTAAACAAAATTTCCTGCATTTCAATTTGTGCGCCACAGAGGAAAGTATGGCTACTTTTTCTTTTTTCTCTCCCATCAAATACCAGTACTAACCCCATCATGAGAGCTACAGAGGTGTACTGTGCCTGCTCGTTGAGTTCACCACCACGGAAAAAGCATTAGGACTTCCCCTGCGTGTTCCCATTTCACAGGGAGGAACTGAGACACTGAGAAGCTCAGTGACACTACCAAGGTCAAAGAGGACATTGATGGCAAAGGCAGGAGTTCAAACCCAGAAGCCAGGTCTCAGCCCTCACCCCTCCACCAGCCTCCTCCATCTGTCACAGTGTGTCCTACACTCATTGCAGGTCCTGCAAAATCCCAGGACATCTCCCTGGCTAATGAGACGGCAAGATGGCTTTTGTTTCAGGAACGAGATGCTACAGGTGTGATGGGAAATGTGAGTAATGCTGTTCAGCTGGCCTTTTTCCATGTAAGAAACCCGTGACAAGCATGCATGGGGGAGCGTCAGTTGCCTCCTTGCCATTTAGTCAGTGATGTCTTTGGAAGGCATTTTCCAGTCTTTGCTTCCAAACAGCTCCTCAACTGTGGTGGTTTCAAATAAATTAGAAAAACCTTCAAAAAGGAGGACCTAGTAGAGCCACTGAGGACTTCCAGTTTCTCTCTTTCCCTCCACACCAAGCCTCCGCTGGCCCCTTTGCACATCCCTACCCGCTGGCCCTGGCCAGGGGCACCCTTCAGGTGGGTGCCCACCCACGGGAGGCCGTGGCCCGAGTTTCCACGGCTGTTGGGAACCACCTAGTGGCTCCTGGCCAGATTGCAGCAGTGGCCCTCGTCGAGCAGGGGACTCCGGCAGAAACAACACCCGGTCCCGTCAGCCAGTAACTGCACCCCGATGGTGCATGAAATTGCAGACTATGCTGTTCGTCCCCGCAAAAGTGCTGCTCTGCAAAGAAAGCTGAGACTTCTGCTATTTTCACTGCAATGAAAATCTCCTGTCCCCATTCTTCCCCCGCCACAGAAGCATCTTTGCTTTACTCAAGTCACCCCCCAGGGCAACAATCAGTTGCAACTCCATTGCAAGAGCAGCAAGGCTGTTCCTCTGGGTGAGCACCTCCTGGAGTCACCGACAGCTGTACTGATGCAAAACTCCACAAAACCTGCCTGACGCTTGGAGCCATTCCCACCTTTCCACCACCCAGCTCACTGTCTAGGCAGCTTTCCTCGCTGTCCCTGATAACTTCTCTTGGTTCCCACGCAAACACAGTGTCATCTCCCCAGGGAGCACAAATTACCATCATTATACTAAGGTCGGTGGAGTCCTCATGTCCAGCTTGAGGAAATGACCTTCCCGTGATAAGTTATTCGTTGGAAAAATAAAACAAGCTCCCCTTTGCATGGTAACGGAGTGGCCAGGTTAACGAGGTGTCACTGCCAGAATAGTCTCAACTGGAGGAATTTTTAGTTACTCTAATTTACTGCCAATTAGCACCAAATTCTGATGACTGCTCCGCGTTGCGAAGAAGAGAACATACATAATTAAAGGCTTACGGGAGGACCTTTCCTCCCCAGGCTCAGCTTCACTCAAGCTCTCCTCCTGCCTTCCCGCTCCCTCCTCCCCTGACACCGAGCCCCACACCCGGCCCTTCATGGGGGTGACAGCGGCGCAGGGGATGGGCCGTGCCCCTCATGGGTCTCTTTCTGCTGCTCTGGTCACCTTACCGGGGTTCCTCAGCAGTCCAGACCTCACACGGGTGTCCCGGTCCCAGCGTGTCCTCCTGCAGGCTGGCCTCCCTCAGTGGGGGTGTCTGTGCTCCGGTGTGGGTCACTGCTCCGGTGTGGGTCACTGCTCTCCTGCAGCCCTTCGGGGGTGTCCGTGCCCTGGCGTGGGTCACCACAGGCTGCACTGGGGTGTCCCCCACGGGTGTTCCTGTCTCGCTGCAGGTGACCACAGGCTGCGGTGGTTTCTCCCCCATGAGTGTCCCGGCCCGGTGTGGGTCACCAGAGGCTATGGCGGGGTGTCCCCCATAGGTGTCCCTGCCTTAGGGTATTTTTCTGCAGACTGTGGTCTTCAGAGGGGATCAGTGCTTCGGTATGGGACACTGGTGGCACTCAGGGTGTCCCTGCCCTGGTGTAGGTCACCACAGGCTGAGGTGGGGCATCCCCCACAGGTGTCCCTGCCCTGGTGCATCTTCCTGCAGGCTGGGGTCCCTTGGTGGGGGTCAGTGCTCCGGTGTGGGTCATTGCTCCGGTGTGGGTCACTGCTGGCTGCGGCCCCTCAGGGGTGTCCCTGCCCCGGTGTGGGTCACCAGAGGCTGCGGTGGGGTCTCTCCCAAGGGTGTCCCTGTCTCGACGCCAGTGACCACAGGCTGAGGTGGGGTGCCTCTGCCCCAGCGTGGATCACCACAGACTGCAGTGCGGTGTCTCCCACAAGTGTCCCTGCCCAGTGTGGGTCACCGGAGGCTATGGCACTGTGTCCCCAATGGGTGCCCCCACCTGTGTTTTCCTGCAGGCCGCGGTGGGGGTCTGTGCTCCGGTATGGGTCACTGCTGGCTACAGCCCCTCGGGGGTGTCCCTGCTCCAGCATGAGTGACCACCTGCTGCAGTGGGGTGTTCCCCACAGGTGTCCCTGTCCCAGCGTGGGTCACCACAAGCTGAGGTGGGGTTTCCCCCACGACTGTCCCTGCCCTGGCGTGGGTCGCCAGAGGCTATGGCAGGGTGTCCCCCGCGGGTGTCCCTGCCTCCGCGCATTTTCCTGCAGGCCGTGGTCCTTCGGGGAGGATCAGAGCTCCGGGGTGGGTCACTGGTTGCCTTCGGGGTGTCCCCGCCCCGGCACGGGTCACCACAGGCTGCGATGGGCTGTGCCTCACCAGCGTCCCTGCCCCTGCGTAGCGCAGCTCCGGCCTCTCCCCCCCCCGCCATCCGTCTCCTCAGCGCCGGCTCCCCTCACACCCGCCTCGCGCCTGCCCTCGGGGGTGGCCGGAACCGGCTGGGACCGGCGCGGGGCGGTTGGGCGCCCCCTCAGAGGGAGCTGCCGCCCCGCGGGTGCGAGGGGCTGCCCGGGACCGGCGGTGGCCGCCCCTCGGCCCTGTCACCATTGGGGGTGCCCGGGGGGGGGTGGGGGGGGGGGAAGCTGAGCTGCCATTTCACAAAGGCAGGAAGCAGGGTGCCGCTTCTGAAGACCTCTGGGCTTTTTCTTTTCTTTTTTTTTTTTTTCTGCCGTTCATTCCGGTAATAATGATCAACAGAAGGACTGGAAGGGGGAGTATTTTCCTGATGGAGCCAATTAAGAGAAAGAGGTCAAATGGGCTTCGTCTAGACAAGGTAGTTTAAGAGTCGGGGGGAGGTGGGCACGCTCTGTAATTTGGGCGCAAAGCACGGTGTTGGGATGACAAGCGATGTAAACGCTGCAGATAACTTGGGGACAGAAGGTGTATACTGGCAAAAAACCTAAAATCTAAAGACATTAAAAGCACTTAGGCAGTTTGGGTGCCCCTTATATGGGACCAAAATTGCAGAAAATGCCGTACCATTTCATGACAGAAAACGACGACGCCTTTGAGGTCGTGTCAAGGCGTCGTTATGGTGGAAGGAAGGGATAATCCGGGTGGGAAGGGACTCCAGGAGGTCGCCTGCTCCCACCTCTTGCTGGGACACATCCAGTTGAGACTGTGGCTCAAGGCTTGGTCTGGCTGGGTCTGGAAGTTGTCTCAGTTCACATAATTTTCAGATAAATATGTTCACAAATTACCTTTTGGAGAACAAAAAAAAAATAATGGGCTGATTGAAAAGCAGTTTTGCCACTCCATATTAAATTACCTGGAACTTTTCTGAGGAGTTGATTATTCCAGGGGGATTAGTTTCCCTATTTTGAAGGGGAATTTCCCTAATTTGGAGGAGAAGAATTTTTCATGGGTCAGAAGGTCTGTTTTCTGGCCTGTCCCATTGCTGGTAGAGGCTGATCATCAAAAGGAGTGAACAGACCCCAGCAAAATGTTTTGAGATGGTTTGTACTGAGTCACCCAGTAAGGCACTTTCCCTAGTTTAATATAAATTGCCCCAATGAGCAATTAGTACTATCCATGAACGCAGCAACTGAGCCTTGCCACTCGGATGGTGCTGCAAATAGCGCAAGAGCCAGATCTGCCCTGGGAAGCTGCAGGGCTCTGCTGCCACCCAGGGCTCTGCAGAGCTCCTAGCATCCCCCGTTCCTCTGAGATGCAAAGGGAAAAAAAATATAAAACCCTGCCCATTTCAGTTTCCTTTAATTGTTTTCTTTTGGCTGAGATGACTTATGGCAATTCATCTCCCCAGCAGCGGGTGTGCCAGACTGCACTATAAATATTCTGGATGAGTAATGAGCCATGGAGGTGTGCTGCTTGGTGGGCAGGCAGGCCATGGTGGCTGCCCAGCTGCTCCCTGCTCTGGGTATTACCATACAAGCACAGGAATGTTCAACCTTCTTGCTCCCTGAGCGTCTCTGTGAGCACACGTGGCTCGGGTCAGCTTCTGTCCTGTCCTGAGGAGCTGTGGGTGAGCAGCCAAATCTAGATTCTGGGTCAGAACAGCCAGATTCTAATCTCATAAGCTATACTATTTTTATAATTGTGATTGCATGGTAGGATATGAAGGCCCAGCCATGATCAAAGCCATTTTGTGCTGGATACTATGTGCATTTATACACTGTGATATAATAATCTCCACCTTGAAGACTTCAAAAGACAATGAGATCCAGTGTCATATCTTGAAAAGGGTGTTACTGCATGAAAGGCACCTTTGAGAAACGTGACTTTAAAAAAAAGAATTGAAAAGAAAGAAACATTCCAGTCCCTGGGAGGGAAAACGGCTGCTTTTCAGTGATCTTTATAGTAATTTTGTTTTGTGGATTTCCGACATTTTTCATTTACAGCCCCCTGACCAGTGGATCTAAGCTACCTGCCAGTAGAATGGTATTCCGAGTTACCTTCCTGAAAACCCCGTCAGAGCAGTCTGTGGATCCCCAGGCCTGCAGAGTTCAGTCTGGAGAGCAGTAGCTGAAAGACCAGTAAGCACTGAAAGTTGCTGTTTACAGTTTCTGTTTCCTTATTGCTTGTTACCTCTGTTGGGTGGTAAGTTGTCTACACTGACAAAGACACTTGCATACAAGTGTATAGAGGGGTCTGCACGCTGGGAACTCTGAGGGTTGCAGACGGCAAATCGGTATAAAATGGGGTAGAAGAGGGCAAGGTTATACCCAGAAAGGCTACAGGAGAGTCACAGTGGCTTTGTAAAGAAAGCTTGTAGGCTCACTTCACAGAGCTCAGCAGAGGGTAGGGAAGAGGAATCCATTTGCTGAAGTCTGCAAGGATCACTAGAAGGCTCCTGGCAAGGTCTCCTGGAAAATGCTTTTTGGGCACTCAGCAGCTGTGGGATAAGACACAACATCACTGGATCAGTAATCAGCTTAAAGACAGCAAACGGAGTAGAATAAAGGGCTTGGTTCCTGCAAAAGATAGAGCCCCGAGCTGTATCATTGCCTCCATGGTGTTTAGGAGTCACTCTGAGCCAAGGCGTCTTGGTGTTTCAGACTGGTCAGGACTGTGTAACATCAGACTCCGCAGAACATGACAATTCTGTCCAGATAGTGCCAGCCAAAGCCTGTCAAAGTGAGAGCTTCCCAGAGCCTAAGTAGCTTTTTCAAGCTTGAGGCACTTTTTTGTTTGTCTAGAGTCACACTGGCTTTCTGTGAGACTCTGGAAAGCGCAGCAGTGCAGAGAAGGAAAAGATAGAAACAGACAGATTTGTCCCCAGTTGCATGGACATTCCCAAATTGTTAAAATCAATTCCTTTAAAATAAAGTTATAGATGAAACCATCAAACAATAATAGATTAAATTTGTAAAACCAATTTACTGGGAAGAAGTCACATCTGTCCTCTTTTCAGAGAGATGAGATTCTCCCTACTGAATTAACGCTTCAGAGGAATAAACATGGAAAGCCATCAGCATTCGTTTTAGCAACTTCTCACTCATCAGGTACAAAATGCTATTTAAACTGGGTGTGGCCAGGAAAAAAGGGAGTGCAAAAGGCAATAAACAGCCATAACACAGGGCACAAGATAAATCAGCTGACCTGAACAATGTCAAAGAAATGTTCTGTGAAAAGAATATTCTTAACAACCCAGGTAAGAAAGGAAGTTTTTTTCTTTGAATATAACTTTGGAGGAATTCTTTGCAGCTAGTACAAAAGCAGCCCTGCCTTCAACTGCAAAGCAGCCAGCAGGTCTTGCCCACTGTATTTATAGCTTCTAACCCCATGGCTAGTACTCATCCTGCAAAGCATCTGTCTTAAAAACTATTGGAGGAGTTTGGAAGGAGCTTTGAGTTGGATTCCCAACTGGTTCACAATGTTCTACATTTCTTCTCAAATCTTAAAGATCAGAAGTAGATGACCCTGTTAGACTTGAACAGGAAATGACCCAAACTCTCTCCCCTGCACTCAAACTGACCTAACGCTCTATTCTTTTGGAGGATTGAAGAAGGTCAGATCATCTTTTCCCGTTCATATTTCTCATGCTTCCAAAGAGCAGCACTGAAGCACAAGCCTGGAAAACTCCATGCCTGCATTTACCTTTCTGCTGTGGGCAAAGACCAACTCTGCAGCCGTCCACCAGTCCCCAAGACAGGGAAGAATGGCTGTCTCCTCGTGGGACTGCCCAGTGGGATCCCCCTTTCTCAGGTGGAGAAATGTCTCTAAAAGTTGCAGGCAGGCCCCACTCTTCCTCATGCTTCAGCTGTGAGCAGATGGGAGGTCCTGCCCTGGTGTTGGCGATGCAGAGAACTGTGTTCACAAACTCCTCTGTGCACAGGGCAGTGGATTAAGGGGCTTTCTAACCCTTTCTGAATTAAGGGTCCTTACCTTCTGCCTTTCCTTCTGCATCCAACAGCAAGATGTAGAAAACCAGCCAAGTGGTGTGGCAGTGTTTCTGCTGGGCATGGTGCAAAAGCTGCTGTCTCTTGGGAGTGACAGGACTGACAATTGCTGGTTTTCCCACCCCTCCAAATCCCCTGAGCTCAGATTGTTGAGAAATTCAGGAACAATGTCAGTTCAAATGAATACAGATCAGCCACCTGCCATGATTGCATGGACTCATCGGTTCCTGGGCTAAATTTCTTAACTCTCTATTAGTGGCTAATTAAATCAAATTTCCCATGGCATACTTGAAGTGGTAATGAGCCTGGGGTGACAATAGCACAGAGCATTCGGAATTTGCAAGACGAGGAGGGGAAAAGCAGTGTAAGTGTAGGAAAGAGCAGTGGGGAGGGATTTCATTTGTTTGAACAACGCAGTACTTGCCCCGTGCTCGAGCAGGTGCTTTCCTGTGCCAGGCTGTTTGTCTAGCCATAAAGTTAGTATTTTTGTGACTCAACACACAGCGTTGTGCCCTGCCTGCTGATGCTAATTCAGAGCAGCACTCTGCATGCTCGGAGCACCTTTCATCGCTGGGTGCATCTGACAATACTCGGGCAGCAACATCCACTTGCGTGAGTCGCCTCGTCAATCACCGCTGCCCTAATAACAGCACCCAGCATTTCCAGCCTGCTGCCTTCCTCCCGTCCAGCTGCACTTCCCTCCAAGGGGGTTTGTTCAAATGCCTTAAAGAATGGGCATGGAGGGGAAAGTTGCAGATGAATAAGCCAGGGGGAAAGCCTTCCATCAACATGGTTATCCGATTAAGAAAATAGGTTTCAAATATTTCTTCCTTCTTTCAATCCATAAATGAAAAACAAACAAAAAATTACTGTAAAATTTGGAAAGCCGTTTTTTAATAAAAAGGGCAACAGTTAATCTTGAAAATACTTCTGCAATGTCCCAGAAGAGTTGCAGTTCATATACCTTCTGACCCGTTTCCACTGCCTGGCCAGGGGGCCCCAGAGGGCACCCTTGTTAGCAACGAGTGTGCGCTCCTTGCCTGCTTATTTTCGAAGCGAGATGATGTGCATGAAAGGAAACATCACCAGGAGCCAGCAACAGCACCTCTGTTGGAAGCTCTGAGGGGGTAAAGCACCCAAAAAGCCAAAATGTTTGCCCCTAGTATTTTGGGGGCAAACTGGTGAATCCTTACACTTCTAACGCCAGTCAGCAGCAGTGGGGGCAACATTTGCAAAGATTTGAGCTGTCCCTGCGTTGATGGTGGCTGAGCCAAACTGGTGGTTCTGTTACAGCAAGGATTTGGAGTCCTAGGGAGGGTTGAGGCTGGAAAGCTTCCAGGAAGAAAGACACAGTCCTGCTGAGCAGAGGTCCTGGGCAAACAAGGAAGTGTTACCAGAAAGGTCTCACAAACCTTGTTAGACTCACCCAGGCTCCAGAGCCTTTGGCTGCCACAGTGCATTTTTCTATGAGATGGATTAAAACCCTCATGTCCCAGAACACACGCATCATAGCAAAGTAAACAGGCTTTCACCCAAAGAAGAAATGGAAAGTGTAAGTGATATTTTGCCTCTTTGGGAACTTTCGTAAGTGTTTTTTTGGCTGGGTTTCATAAAGGTTTTTTTATCCAGGGCTACAAAGTCACAAGTAACTGATGTGTTTGTGGCCGTTTGGGCTGAAGGCTGCACCTCTGATGTTAATTGAATCCCGTGATCCCTAGCATGCCCTTGCAACACCAGTAACACAAACATCTGGTGGAGGCAGCAGAAGTGCATCAGAGCCCTGGTTCCAACAGCAATTAAAAAAGGGGGGGAAAAAAGGGAAAAAGCCAATTACATGTAATTGGATTCAGTAAACTGAATTATCTCACTATTAAAGCGGTGCTTGTTTTTTAGATAGTGGGACATTCAAACTATCAAAAGCATTAATTGATTCATCCCTTTTTTTCAAGTGCTTTCTCAACAGTGCCTCTAGTCGAGAGCTGCAACCTTTTGTTCGTGCGGGGAGTCTGAATTATACAGACCGTGTTTATATCTTAGTAGCTCTATTCATCCTGACTTTTTTGTCATGTTGGTGTTTTAACTCGAAAATGAGCTGAGACTCCTGAAAAACATAATGGAAGGTTTATTTCTTCTTTTGTGATGCCTTCACTGTTACTGGAGGTGTAATTTAACAAGGGAGAAAGGGAGAGGAATGTTTTGAGTCTGATTCTTAGCCATTCAGGTCTGATGTGTGGGAGCTGGGTGTTCAGGCAGGAAGCCAAAAGGAACCAGAAGCCTTCCCTGTGCTGTTGTGCAGCTTGGCACATGTGTGTCCTCTACAGCTCCAGGGCTGCACTAGGGCAAACTTTTTTTTTTTTTCTATGCCCTCTACATATTCAACAGAGGATATCCAATGCTCACAGGATTCCAAAGGATTTCTGGGCCACCGCTGACCCCAAGGGCTCAGAGCAGTGCCATGAGGAGGCCCTTATGCCTGTTGTTAGTTCCTAAGAGAGGGAGTTTCCGTAGCCTGGGATGTCAAGGAATTGTTCTGTGCCAAAGTGGTACATTTGTCACTGTGCATGACTGAGGAGGAGGCCCTGTACATCTTTCTGCTTTACTAAGTGGATACTGACTGCTGGAAAAGCCAGCCACGAGAATAAGTCAGATCCAATGAGTTATTTAGGCAAATTGAAAGCATTATGTCAATTTGATGGGCAGCGTTTCAGGCCAGAATGGTGCTATTGGCATTTTCTCCTTTCTGAATCAATAACTCCTAAAGGATTACAATTTAATTTTTAAAGGGTAATTCAATCAAGAATTTGAAAACAGAGGGCATTCTTAAAATTAAACTTTAATCAGATTTATTTTTTTAAAATTGTACTTGCAGAAAAAGAAGAGCAATTCCTGAACTATCCTTCACCTTGGACTTAAAGGAACATCTTTTTCTTATATTCTTAGTAGGAATCTGCCCCCTTGCTTGCCTCAGGTTGCCCTTGCCTATGCCAGTTCTATTCAGGCATGTTTCCATTAATGCCCTGAAGAGACATCTTCCAAAAAGCACAAAGACTTGGCTCCGAGTTTTTCATTTGGGGACTGCCATGACCATCAACTGATTTCTCTGAGAGTGCCCACAGAAGAGGGACTGGCTGACAGAGAAGATCCTATTTGTTATGTGACAGTATTCCTCCTCTTTTTTATCTCCTATTGCCTATTGTCTCAAAGTTAACAGCCAGTGCTCTAAATAAATGCTATTTTAGGAGGGTCCTGGGGTGGAGAATTAACAGTACAATTTGTTCACTGAGTTTTGTCAAATGAGATGATTAGGATTTTTGGATACAAGCCCTACTCTGCCTGCTTTAGTACTATGAGAGCACAACTTCTAGGTGAAAGTTGTTTTGGATCTCGGCATCTTTGCTATTGGTGCTGCACTTCTGCTGGCAAAACCCTCATAGTTCCAAAATACAAGCTGCAGGGCCCTGTAGCTTCACAGCTGCTAAATAGGGAGACTGGTGCAAATACCCCAGAACCCAGGAAGCCATCCTTCTCCTGTGGATCTCTCCCATGTGGCCCGTGCCTGTCAAAGGCTGTTCAAGCCAGCTCTGAAAGAGGTTAAAAAAACCTATTGTGTGCCAGAACCTCAGGCAGGCACAGGAGCACATGGCACCTCTGCAGAAAGATTTAGGAAAGAGTGGTAGCATCTGGGAAAGAGACACAAAAAGAGGTATGTGGAGAGGTGAAAGGACACCCAGGACAAGACAGTGAAGAGATGAAGGACACATTAAGAGACATGAGAGGAGAAAATGGAGAGGATCTGTGTAAGGGCATTGCTGGGCAGTTGGAGATTCCCTTTTGGAGGACCCATGTTGGAGCAGGTAATGTCTCCAAAGCCCTCCCTGCTGAGCCTCACCTGGCTGGCAGAGGAAGCTGGATTTGGCAACATCTGAATGGGGGACTTTACTACCGCTCGATTATGAGATTTAGGTCCTGAAAGTAGCAGAGAGCTTTAATTGAGTATTTAATCTGCATCTGTATGCATCTAACTGTGAGTCAAATGCTGAGACGTCTTATCGTATTGGTGAGCTCTTGACTTGGGCAGAACTAAATGTGTGTTAGAGCACTCACTGGGGATGAGAAGCAGTGGCACCGTGGGCCATTAAGCCATCGAAGAGGAACTGCTGTCTTGACAGATGATGCAGTTAGGACTCAGGGGATGCTGATCTCATAGGAATGCATGACATAGAAATGGCAAAGAGCACTCCTGTTCTGGGAAGTGAAGCTTCTTAGATTAACCTGATCAGTTCTCTCCAGGTTTTTCTCTTAAATGACATTTTCATTAAGTATTTCTTCTACTATGTTTCATAACTGGCTTCTCAGGCCCTAATCCTGCTGCCCTTTGAAATTATGAACCTCTGTCCATTCAGTGACAGTAAATCTGAAATCAAATCAGTGATGATCACAGCAGCTTTCCATTTTGCAAAAGTCACAATGATGCTGCAGAAAGCAATGGGTAATAAAATGCTGCTGTATTACGCCCTCATCGTGGTACAGCAAGATGTATTGTTTCAAAAACAAAGATTCCTTCAGACTTCATTAGAAAACCCCATTAAGCGAACCCTCCACTAAATAATGTGTACCTGACACTTTTTGTCATGCAGCCACACTGCGCTCAAGGACACTTTACGTGGAGTAGTGCAATAGGGTGACACATGGCACAAAGAAACAATAATGAAGATAATTATGAAGATAAGGTCCCTTTGGGAGACCATTGTACTAAATGCCTCAGAAAATTTGAACTGCCAAAAGGTTTTCCCATAAGCACTCTTTTCATGGAGAAGTACTCGCACACCCCAGAAGATCAAGGTTAAAAATGCTTCCTGCTTCATTATTGTAAGACAATGGTTTTCTTTTGAACTATTGTTTATGTGCCAGATGGGCCATTGATGCTTTGCTTGAAATAGAGGGAATTGTGTGATTATAAAATGCAATAAAACCCCCAAACACCTCTGACTGAAATGTGATCAGCAATAGTTTTGTTTGAGGTGACATCTAAAGCCTGAAAAACTCGCTGTAATTAACGATGGAGGAAAAAAACCAAAATGACACTGCATATATTTTCTTGGGATTTGATGCTCCTGCAATCTGAATTAAAACTGTAGAATAAAAACCAGATGGAACAGAGCTCTTCTGCTAAACTAAGGAAGGGGAGTGGTCAAGCACTAGTAGAGAGGATTTTGCCATAATGATGAAAGACTGAGGAAAATGTCATCATACAAACGGGGGTCAATAAGTGCCGTGGAGCAAAATCCAAGAAGAGTGGTCCAGGTGTAGGTGGAATATAATCTGGGAGAGTGGCCCAGCAGATGTTTGCCCCAGCAGCTGCAAACCTCTGCTTGCAGAAGCATGATACCAGTCCCCATACCTAATTCCTGAATATTTTCTCATTTCTCCACTGGGTGGGTTGAACAGTCTTCAATAGCATTGTCTTGGTTTTCTGCATCTCCTCAAGCAAATATATGTAGAATAACTTTAAAAAAAACAAAAACAAGCTTAAAGCATTATACATATATATATATATATGTAAGGATGAGAGAAGGGGTTGAGAGAGATGGGTTTCTGCTTTTTCCAATTATAAAGAATTGAAACGTTCAACTATAATTCTCCTTTTGTTTTATGTACCTGGCATTTATTGTCTGCCAAAAAAAAAATAGTTATGTATTTCTTGTACATGTTTGTTCTTTCTGATTATCAGGGTGTGTTCCTTGCTACAGGCTCTGTTTTGTCATAATCCTTTCAGAATAAGAAAGCTAAAAAACCCTAAGAATAGCACAATATGAATTCCAATGATCTCTCCTTTTCAATTAATGGCTCAAATAAGGATTTGATTTACATTCGTAGAGACACTTGCTGCAGGCTAATTAAAAATAACATATTGTTGGCAGATCATTTATTGAGGGAAAAAAATTGACAAAAGATAAATTAAGTTGCTACATAATTAACTAGAAAAAAAGTACACAGCTGAAAAAGTAAATTAATACCTACATTTATCAATATCTCAACCAGGATTGAATAACGAAGTTTAAATTTCCCTGTAAGAAGTAGGTAACAAGAAGATGTGGCTGAAATAACGTTTGAAGTATTGTGTGACTCAGGTTTGCGTGCACACTGGTGTGAGTACACAGCACAGCGATGTTTCGGTTACTATGCACACTGGTGTCTACACAGCACGGCAAGGTTTCACATTCTGAGACCTTGAATTTGTCCATCCAGGATTTTCTCTGCTGGCCAGAACCAGATGTTTCAGGAAGGGACAGAAAACACAGTGCAGGAGCAACCTTCCTCCTAGAAATTTACCTCCTGAATTCTGATAGTTTTGATTCTGGGCTTCAGATGAGTGGGAGTCTATAGCCATTCCACAGGTTTTTTAAAAAGGGTTTTAAGTCCAATCAGTGGCACTTCTTAGCAGTTTCATTACATGGATAAATGCCCAGTCATTTCATTTCATACACACATTTTCATGCTGTCCTCATCATTGTAATATCTGTGGATAATATTGGTTTCTATGAGATTAAACATTGCCAAAAGTTTTCTTTATCTGTTTGATAGCAATTTATTAAAATTATCAAAGATGTGACCAGGAAATCTGTCCAAGGGAAGTCTCAGTGCTCTAAATTATGATGAATTTGGCATAAGAGACATTGGGTGGAACGATTCCACTATCTGGCGTATTAATAGAAAAATAATTACTATGGGATTGCTCAGGCCTGGGGAAGGAGGAGGTGCTGTGCTGTGTGTCTGTGGCACTTGAGATACATGGGGCTAAACTGAACTGGAAGTTTCTGTGCAATGAGAAGAGCAGTGTGACATCAATCCCAGGAAACGGGTTAGGGAGGATTAGCAAAATAGAGCCAGGCACAAACTGTCCAGCAACTTCTCAGGATGTGTTGAGAACAGGGTCTTTGAGTAGGAGTTGTGCAGGTGGCTCTCCCAGCTCTGGCTCTAACCAAGAGGGAGCAACTGGTGGAAAATAAGAAGGGCAAAGGCAATTGGGGTGAGAGCATCCAAGGACTGTGGAAGTTCATGACTCTGTCAGGATAACACAACATACACACAGTGGTCTTCAAGATGACAGGCATTAATACACCCTGATACCTGGGGGGTAGGAGCTCATAAGACACAAGTCTAAGGGGAAAAAAAATAATCCAGGAAGCTGTCAGTTCTTTAAAGACATGATATTTCAGGTACATGTGCAAATTATTCCAAAATGAAGGAAGGATGACAAAAACAGTAGCATGATTAACTGAGAAGCTATTCAGTGTCCTCAAAAAAGAGAAATACAAACGGTGAAGACTGCAACAGGTTGATAAGGTTGATTCTATGATTCTAGAACAACAAACAGCACAACCCATAAGCACAAAATCTCTGAGAGATAGAACCACTGAGGGACAGAAATGGTTGCCAGCAGTAGCTTGAAATGAGGATGAGCAAAGAAAGACTTAATATGCCTTTTGGAAGGAGAAAAAAAAACTATTGAGGGATATTGCCAGAAGACTAGTTTCTCATGATTTTGTTTTTCTTTCCCCTGCAAGGTTTCAGTGTAGCGGTCAAACACAAGCCTGTATGTAGAGTCAGCAGGGAGAGACACAGTCACTCCTACAGGCTGAGCCTGACTGGGAACTCGTTTCGAATGCTCTAAATCCCTTTCAGAAGAAATCTCTCCTTCCTTTGGCCCTCTGCAAGGGCTCAGATGAGCCTTTCTGGCTTAATCTTAGCCTTTGGGAGCTTCATATCCTACAACCATGGTGAATGTGATACAGCAGAGATACGGTGATCCCCACAATATTTCTCCTTTCTTCATGAAACAGCCTTGTGTTTAATATCTGATGAAAGAAGCTATTCGTGCTTAATGCACAATCTGGGTTTTCATGGCTCAGAAAGAAGAAAATAATATTTAGGAGTTGGATTTCCAGATCTGCATAAGGAGGGTATATTAGCATTGATATTTGGATAGGATAGTCTCTCACCTTGTCCACTGAACAGAACATGAGCTTTGAATATCATATCAAACCTTTTCTGCTTCATTGAGCTTCTCTTTTATGCTCTGTTGCTTTCCTTTGGCTTTTCAAGGTATGACCATTACAGAATAATAACTACTACCAGGGATCCCACTTCAATTGCACATTCACACAAAAGCTTTCAGCAATTGTGTATAATTTGGAAAAAAGAAAGAGGAAGAAAAAAATAATTTGTTATACTTCAGCAGGCAAATGAGAGAATCCAAATGAGAGTGGTTTCCTAACGGCATGACAGCTAACTTGGGAACTACTTCCGAAGCCGATGGGGGATGGACTCTCTCAGCAAGGTAGTGTTGTATGCTGACCTCAGTCATTCAGATGGGAGAGCTTTATCGTAGAACTCAGTGGGAATATAAATGATGTTCGATGGAAATACTGCCCGCAGAGCCCCTCTGGGTTAGGAGATCAGCTCTAGAATAATTTGGGTGGGAATTTGAAGAGTTCCATGGGAGTACAAAACTGATTTCTGCTTTCAACTGCAAATGAAAAGAAAATGCAGTGAGTTAGTAAAAACATTGCATACACGAGTGCGAGGAGGGAGAGTGTGAAAGAAGATAGAGTACTCTGATATTCTGTCTAGCATTAAAAAAACATGCCAGTAGGTAACTTGTCAGCAAACATGGTTCTGTGTTGAGCCTCCCACAGCATCCATATTGCAAAGTGCAGTTTTGATGATTTTTTATTCCACCTGGGACAGAGTGCCCCTAAAACTTGTCAACCCCATCACTGCCACCATATGTAGTCTGCACCAGGAGAACATGGAATTTTCTCTTAGTTTCTGAGTTTTCTCATGCATTTTTTCTGAAGATGAAATTATTTGTTGAAGCTTCCTTCTGCTTTTTAACTTTGGAGGTCTTAGTTCAGCTGTTAATCCAAGCTGTAAGGGCCAAGAGGAAGAAAAGTGGTTGAATTTGAAAAAAACACCCTAAGTCTAACTCATTTAACTAGAAAAGACCGTATTCTGCTACAATCTTACATAATTTTCTCATCAGAGCAACTCTGCCATCTTCAGTGGGATTGTCCCTGATTTACATCTGCACATGAGAGGAAAATTAAGCCCCAGTATGTCCGAGACAGAAGCTAGAGACTGGAGAGATGATGTTACCAAAGTGATATTTTGTTTGTTGGTTTGTTGGTTGGTTGGTATTCTCTATCTGTTCTTTGAGCCCCAGCCCTGTCTCTTTTTTTTGGAAACTGGAAGCAGTATGTTTGTGGAAGAAAGATTTTGGTTTGTAGTAGGGGGAAAATGCATTTTACCATTTCAAAACAGTATTTCTACTATAAAAGGAAAGTATGTTTGCAGTAGTGAAAGAAAAGTATAAAATAATTTTTTTCAAGATTAAAGGTGTTTGAGGAAAATGTCTGTTTTGCTTGAAAAGGCAATTATTATCAAAATAGAGAGATTCAACAGTTAATTAAAAATAGAGATTCAACTGAGTCCATTTGCCCCTGATCCTAGCTGTGAAATGTTGACAGACTGTGCCTACCCTATGGGTTTGCTTCCATCTGTTATGGCGTTCTTCAACCTCTGCACCTCATATTTTGTACTCGCTATATGAGTCTGAAGGTTTAGAAACACCAAAAATCAGGAAGCCCAAACTATATCTGGACATTGCAACTTAAGTCTTAAGTCTAATGGTGCCATATGTCACTGGGAATTTATACAGTCTTTATTCCCTTTCTGTGACTCATTCATTGGACTGACTCATCCTCCTAGTTAGGCTTTTTTCCCCCTGTGGAAAACACAGCTTATTATTATCCAGAGCCCTACCTTCCATTTTATTTAGGGTCAATCTTAGCCTCTTTTTATACTGGACCAAGAACACAGAGCATCTGTTTTTGCAGCTGTCCTTATTCTAACACAGATGTGCAGTTGCGCTCCCCTGAGTACTATTACAGCCATAAGCAAATGTCATTTATCCCCATTGCTGATGCCTTCTGGTCTTTTCCAGTAACTTGGTGTTTAGTCTCCTGTCTCTGCCAATACTCCATCCATCCTATGTCACTCAAAGCCCGTATCTGTCATCCAGAGGGACTCGTTTTTTTGAGATAGAGTGAGTTCAGCCACAGCTTCACAAGATGATGTCCCCAGAACAGCAGAGCACTGAGCTCTCCTGCCCACTCTGCTACGAGGTGACTGACAGGTTGCCCAAGACAAAGTAGTCTTGAAGAGAACAATATTGTTGTGCTGAGATCGAGACCTGGATATTAATCAGAGGGGCCATTCTGGGCCCAGATGGACTCTGGGGATGTCAGAAAAAGCAAAGGATCAACTACTGTTCTGTCTGTTAAATAGGGGATTGAATCTCAGGGGTAATGTGAACTCTGTCCAGCTGTCCACTCTGCCTGGACAACTGGACAACTTTATTCTAGACAATTTTGTGATTAAGGCATGACTCCAGCCCTTCTGTGGGTTTCACAGCTGCATGGTCACTGAACCCATAACTGAATGCACTGTGGTACTAGTGACAAACTGCAGCCCTCATAGATCCACCTGATAAATCTGCAGTTATAGTAGGACGAAGCAGAGACTTTTGATGTCTCTCACAGCAGAGAAGAGGAGGCTTGAGTGCAATAACCAGAGAAGAAATTACTAAGGCGACTAAACATATGTAGACACTTCATACTTTATCTATCTATCCTGGTGGCCCCTACTGCTGCTGGGAATTCATCTATGTAAGGAAGAAAGAACAAAAATGAGCAGCAGAGTCTTACAATTTGCCTGTTCTGCTGTTCGTAGCGTGGGTGTGGTGTGACTCTTCACAGAGGTGAGGAAGGCTGGAGCTACACTCGGGTACCAAAATTATGGGGACCCTGTCTCAGTGACTTCTGACATTACAGTGTGGTTGACAGTGTATCAGTGAGCGGAGAAATACAATGACCCAACGCTGATGGAAATATCTACTGGCCTTGGTAATGGTGGTATTTCTTCCCTGTGTCTGGAAAACTCTTCTCATGGACTTTTTTGGGGGAGAAAATAAAAAGTGGCTATGAGCGAAACATACGGTGTAGAGTCAAGACAGCATTTCGTTAGCATGATGATTAGATTTGGTCTGAAGTCCTGATGAAAGCAGATCTTGGTAACAACTAGAAATGAAATCCCTGAAGCAGTTTTGTAATGCAAGTATTTGAGGAGACCAAGTAGCTCCAGGCAGCAGAGACATGGCTATGATGAATTTAATAAGCAGTGAGAACTTTGTTTATATCAGATGTAGAAGGAACAGCCCAAAGCCAGATTGCTCTACCATATTGTGGTAGTAGATATTTTATTTAATATTGAGTGCTATATCAGAAAGAATTTTCTTCAGATCCTCCCTTTGCTCCTCAGTTTTAGTTTTTCTCTCATCTGTTCAACTCTCCTTGATGTTTGATACATTTTTCATCCTCTGTCTTCCCTGGACTTCGCCTTCCTACCTCTTTTCCAAAAATTTCCTATGTGAACATGGTCTCAAGAACTTCAGGTTCTCACTGAGGCTTTGATGCAAGGCTGTTTCAATGTCTTATTCAGCCTCTATGAAATCCATCCCACAGCCAACCATTAGGTTCAGTGGGACTCTGATAACACATGTGCCTTGAACTAAATTCCCGTGAGACACCAAGTTTATCCATCCTGAAGCCCCATGGAAGTTTCGGAGACTGGTCAGATGAGTAAGATGGAGATAACATTGAAGGAGATGTGGTGTTGTGAGTGTCCAGTCTCAGGAGGGAAGAGAAAACATCTTGGCTTTTAGGACTGCTGTCTTATTAGAGTAAGTTGTAACAGTCAATGAGCTGAGCTGTGGCTTTATGAGGAAGCTCACAGAAATTGTGACTATTTCTCTTTGTTTCTGACACTTCATTTAGGGAGCCCAAGCAGCCTGATAAGCACATTTCCCAAACACAGTGCTTTCAGCCCTGCCAGCCGCTCTCAGCGTATTTTATCCTGAGGCTATGGAGTCCTTTTGAACTCTGGATTTGGAAGAGACATCTCTAACTAATGGCCAGCCTGGTCACTATGTGGCAACAAGTGATTGAGAACTGAGGACTCTGAGAAATCTTGTTTTCCATCAACCATGGCCAAAGACTTTGAGCTGTTTATAACAGTTTATAACATTTATAATGTCTCCCACAATATAGCACAAAAAAACCCAGCTGCGTGATGAAGCAATCAAAAGCTTCGAGGCTATCCAAATCTGTGAGAAACTCTATAAAATAGTCTTTGCATGCCGGTAAAATTTTCTATTGATGGAATTCTGCAGTAAAAGTTAATTCTAGGACGAATCCCCCTACTTATGTACCACAGAACTGCTCTTCTTAGAAACCAGTATTCATGTCAAGAAATCACTTCTCTAAATTGCAACTTGACGTGACATTTGGCCCATTAGTACATGGAGAGTTAAAGCTGACTATGATCATTCTTTTATTACATTCTCTGGCCTCTAATATCTTTTAGTACTTTCAGTACTCTACTCTGACTGTAACTGTTTTGTTCCTTGGGCCAGCAATACAGCCCTGCTATTACATCTTGGCATCAACAGGAAAGGGGCAGAAGACAACAGCTGCATGAAAATGTGCTTTTTGCAATACAGAAGGAAAGCTGGCATGATACGAGCCTTCTATAAGATTAAGGGTGGGCTGGAATCCAGATTTAATTTTGTCTAGCTACACGAGCGTTACGCTTTCTGTCCCTGTTGCTGGCAGCTAGTATGGCTGTAGCTTGGACATAATTCACATGGAGGTTTGGAAGAGTCAGACTTGAAGCATCTGTTGATGGACTGTGCAACTGCACTACTTGTGCTGAGTCCTAGACAAGACAAGCTTCTAAATAAGCCAGACCTTTGACTTGCCTCAGCCCTGACCCTGCCCAAGCCCTTTCTCTGCACATTTTCCCAAAACTCAGGCTGAGACAAGATCTCAAAGCAGGCTTACGAACTTGTAACATGAGCAATGGGTGAATGAATTTGGTTTTGAATAGGTGGGACTTATATTGAAATAACATTGTTAATGAGTCTAATCATCTGATGACATTCATCCAGCCCCCCAGGCTGCAGGAGCAGGCACCCTGCGCACACATGGCTGGTTCCCATGCAGGGGCATCATGGAGACACTGATGGCCTTTCCTATTCCATCAGGTGACAGCAGTCAGTGCAGGCGGGTAGGGAGAAGGAAGAGGTTTGGCACTGAGCTGCAGCCATAGAGGTCAGATCATTGCTGTAGGTACATCCGCTGGGATTAATTTAGATAGGTGTAACAAGGCCAGCTCCAAAACTTGAAGCACTCAGGACTCATGACCTGAAATTTTCCCCACAGGGCTGGTGCCCTGCCGTTGCCTAAAGAGAGGAAGAATGAAAAAGCTGAGATTTATTCTTTCTTTGAAAAAGATTATTTCAAATCCACCTCCAACACACAGAGTCTTTTATACTAAAGGCTATAAATAGCAATAATAGCCCAAAGATGTAGAAGCCCCAGGTCTGATTCTCTCTGCTTCCTGAAAAGATTAAAATTCGCTGTTACTTACTCTTAAGAAAACAGGCCACCATAGAGATGTGGTGAATATGGAGAGGATCTTTCTGTTTCTAATTCTTTATTTCAGCATCGACACTTCACCTGCGTGGCTCCTACTTTAGTTGCTTCAGTCTTGGTTTTGACATGATGCTCGTCCTGCGTCTGTTTTGCTTGAAGAGCTACCACAGTCCATTAAAGAGTCCTTCTGTTTGTATCTTTTCAGCCAAAGCCTTGGTCCACCCCAAGTTTACATCTCATGGCCTGTGTTGGGGTGTCAACACAACCACTAAGAAATGAAGGTCATTTGTATATAGAACAGTCTTGTCTGCTGCAGCGGTAGGGTATAATTGCAGAACATCTGGAGAGAAGGGGAGAAATGAGTGGTAGAAAATGAGTTTCAAAAGCTCTGAGCAGTTTATGTGAGAAAACCTTGTTTCCATTAGTAAAATATAGATTTGTTATGACATTGTAAGTCTTAGCTGTGATATGCACAATATTTCTTTGGAATATCTGGCAGCTGTATCACTCTTTAATATATCTATTAAATACTACATCTAGATGTAAGAGCAACCAATAAAACTTGTTTATTTACCTTTGAAACCTTTGACAGAGTGAAGCATATCACTCTCTAGATATATTTCCACATTCACATCTACTGGATATTTGGAATGGCAGCAATAAAAGAAAAAACTATAGATTTTCCTTCCAGGTCTGCATTTACTGTGGACAAAACAAAGACTATGAAAATGCATTTATTTATGTATCTATTGCTGCTATCTTTTCAATGCACCAAAAGTAAGAATCAAAGCGTTACCCTGATGTGCTTGTACAATTGCCTAAAATACCCAAGAGGGACCAATAATCACGATCTTCACAGAGGTCTTTTCTGTAATCAATCTTCAGAAAAAACTCAGCATTTTGATTTTATTGGCATTTATGGTCATATTTATTGTCCCTCTGCTGGGACATCTAAGGGTTTTCTCGGCTGGCATGCGCATGTACACACACATACCTTCCAGCGTCTCTCAACTATCAATTCACAAAAATTGCTTTCAATTCTGAAACTATAACATTTCAAACAAGAGTGGGTGAAATAAAATAGAACATTAAAACAGCCTTGTGGGTTCAGACAAGTGCACAGCAACCAGGAAAGCCAAGAATAAGAATTTTTTTGCTTTCCCGCTTGATGAAGGTTACAGTCTCCTGGTGACTTGTTTTCTTAACTTTAATATCTTTTGATATTTTTCCAGTCCTGTTATAGCTAGAGCTTTAGACACATGAAATAGCTTGTGTATCAGGAGGAGCAAAGGGCAGCTCGACCTTGTCTCTTGTCACTTTTCCGTTTGCTCAGCAGGAGACAACACACTGTGTTAAATCGCTAAAGTTTATAACAAGATGAATCAAGGTGGAGGCTTGGGAAAGGGAGAGAGATAAAAAGCAAGCATGTATTTTTGTGATTCACTTGAATCTCTTCAAATAACTGAAGAAGCACATGAACAAGGCAATATTTTGTCTTTTTTTTTCCACAGCAAACGTAAAAGAGATTGTGATCTTCCCCAGGTAATGCTGTTAATACAGTGACTAGATGAACTAGGCTTACTTCTCATCTGAAGCACTGAAGAAGCAGGTTATATTAAGACCTGAAATTGTTTCTTATTTATTTTTCCTCCTCCTCTTGTTTGTTTGTGTAATTTTACAAGGTGACTGTTGAAAGAAAGCTCACAGAGGAGGCTCGAGCAATCCCAAAGAAGGAGAGAGACAGGGCAACTGGAGGGGAAGGTGTTCCACGTGCAGACCTGTTCTAAGTAACAACCTTCCCAGTGTGTCCCTACAGGTAATCAGACAGGCATTAATTACCAATTCAGGGTTTATACATGCTTAACATGTACACATGCTCAGGTAAGTGAGCACATAATGAACAGAAATGACCATGTATATGGTAATTTTCTAAAAGGGGAGTGAGAGGGAAATTAGGTGCGATTCACAAGAGAGGAAAATGTTTCCATATTTTTTCCTGTGATGATCAGTATGCAATTCACAGTATATCTGTTTGAGGGTATGTACATTATACATCCTTACAGGTCATATCGTTGCATAATCAATGCCTGGGAATCATTTAGCAAAGGGTTTTTAAAGTTTCCATTTTGGGAGTCAATTTTATAATGAGAATGGCGATGAAGACAAAGTCAGTTTTATAGCAAGACTGAATGGAAACCAAGATAAACATGCTAAATCCATGTTATAAAGACTTAGGTAATAAGTGCAGAATAGTGACAATGATAAGCCAGTCTCACCTGGCCAAGATAATCAGAGATATTCCCTGAACGAACATTCATTGTTCATCTAAAAAATTTTCAGTGATGGAGAATCTGCCATCAACCTGTGCAAGTTGTTCCATTGGTTAATTGATATCACTGCTGAAATGATCCAGACTATTTCTATTGTCATTTGATCTATCGTACCTCCATCTGCTAGTCTAAAAGCCCCAGGATCAGAAGACTGACTCTTTTTGTGACTAGTCAGCCCAGGAGCTCCCTGTGCTGTGGTAACGCCTGCCCTGCTTTGTAGTGGCTTCTGTATCATGAGTAGTTCATATGTGACTGTTTACGAACTCCAGCACAAAGGACGTCCTACAAAAATGTGCTGTCCAAAAGGCCCAGCCCTTGTGTCCATGGAACCTGTTGAGTAGATAAGTTGTATGGCTTTGGAATGAGCTCAAAATTCAGATATATTCTTGGGAAATGGTATTCAGCCTTCTTTTGGGCCACTTCGCTGTCTAGGTCTTGAAGGTGTTCCGTGTTTTGGAGGACTTAAAATCCACAATCAAGTTCTGTTTACTTTTAATATCCTTTCTAACCAGAAAGGCTAAGGGAACTTTAAAAAGTCTGTTTACTCAATGAAATACAGGATTTGGATGTAAAAAGCTACAAAATACTTGCGGTAAATTTTATTTTTAATGGATGTTGTATTTCAGATACTTCTTTGGTATTTGCTCTCCATGAAGCAAACCAACAGACTAAATAGCAGTCAGGACTGGAACAGGACTGAATATGCTTCAGGTGCAACTCAGCCGGGCACGCTCAGGTATATGGATTTAGTTATGTCTAATGCTTTGCACTCTGGGAGAGTAAAAGTCTTGTGCAGACAGTATTTGTGTGTGTCAACTTTGAAAACAGTGAATCAAATTGACAAGTTCAGCAAGTCACTTCCTGTTGCGTATTCATACATTGATACACCTTTCAGTAGGAATTTTCTGAAAAGGTTGCAATTTTACCATTTGCAGGAACAAAAAATTACATTGCTATGGAAACAGTTGTAATTCGGGACAAGATGCTGGTACCCTCCCTTTCCAAATGAAGGTAGAGACCTTCATCTGAGGCTTCTGCCACAGGCTGACCTTCAGCAGACATGAATGAGTGTAAGCAGCAGCTCAAGTTAAGTAAGTCACCCAAGGCCCTGTTGGGATGCTCTGCTGCTTGTTGACGTGGAAAATGTGACTGCAAGGCAGTGAGGCCTATCAGCGGGTGCCACCACTGAGCTCTGAGGCTCTCCATACCCCCAGCAGTCTGGATTTGGATTGGGAAATGGGAT
>JAOTQQ010000009.1:5769408-5780036 GCA_026546715.1 Gallinago undulata
CCCAGGTTGCCCAGAGAAGCTGTGGCTGCCCCATCCCTGGAGGGGTTCAAGGGCAGGCTGGATGGGGCTTGGAGCAAGGTGGTGTGGTGGGAGGTGTCCATCCCAGGGCAGGGGGGTTGGAACTTGATGATCTTTAAGGTCCCTTCCAACTCTATCCATGCTATGATTCTACATGTCTTTGTGGGGAACTCTTAGTATTTCAAAAGCTCCAATGTGTAAAGATGAAAAAACCGAGAGTTTAATGCTCCCTGTGAGTAAAATCAGCCCTGATGTAGGTAGAAAACCTCATCTGAAAGGCCCAGGAGTTACTGAAATCAGTGGATGGGCTGCTCAAAGGTCTGAGCTGCAGAACATTCAAGCAGCTCATGGCTGGGGAGCTGAGATGGTCGTGGAAGGCACTGGCCCAGCTGAGCAGCACTTTTATTTCACCATAAATTGGCAGGCCCTCGCAGGCATTTACCAAGGCGTTATTTTGGATGAGGTCCAGTACACCGAAACCCAGACTCAGTTTTAATCATGCAGCATCCCTAAGAAAGCTGCTGTTCAGCAATTTGCCCAAATCTCTCCCTGGATCAGCCTTTGAGGAGGAGTTTGGTCCTCTACGTGTGGCAGTAATTGCGGTGGATTGACACGCTGACCACACCACAGACAGGGAATCTGTAGGAGAGTCTCCATCTGTACTTGCTCTTCCAGCAAAGCCCCTGATATTGTAAATACCCGGGTGAGAGAGAGCTGTCTCATCAGTTTGATACACGGCGTGTCTGATCCATCTGCCCTATATGGGTTCTCTGATCCTTCACCCTGATTTCCTTTCATCACTGCCTGCACGTACAAGATAGCAGCCATCTCTTCTCAGCGTCGGTCTGTTACGCTCCCCATAAAAGCTTTTTTTGCTAATGTCTCCAGTTTCTGGAAGGATACTGCCAGAAATACCAATGACTTGCAAATGCTCTCTGTCCTGGAGGAACAAGACAGTCTTTCTCTGTCCCCAGGCTGCTGGAGTGCAGTTCTGGGAGCATCGCGTTGGGAGCAGGAAGCTCTCATCGTATGAGAAGTCTGAACTTCACCAAAAAATAAAATATAAAATAAAGCTCTCATCATTATACGCTTGAGCAGATCCAGGAACAAGAAAAAACTCGGCATGAATATTCTGGCAAGTACCAGAAGGGCAAGATTGATGCTGCCTTCACACTCCCTGGCTTCCCATCACCCGTGTAATTAACACTCACCACCCCATGATAGATGGAAAATTCAGTGCAAATTTTGAATACTAAACAGGGAGAGTGGGTAGGTGTCCCTTCCCTCCCCCAAATTGACCTACTTAAAGGTATTCTCTGATGACTTGGGTAAATAGGAACTTCTTGAGTCAGAGACAGGATAATGAGGTATGTATCAACAAGCTTTATCGATCTGCACTGCCTGGGTAACCACAAAGCCCTGGTAAAAGCTTCAAATCCCCTCTCCCAGCATGCAGTAGAATCAAGACAAAGCTCGAAAAGGATTGTCTGCAGACAGCACCTTCTTTGTTTGTTTAAAGCCCGGATCAGGAATCTGCAAGACTCATTTCAAATGAGACGAAACAGAGATGTTTAAACTCTCCCATGAGCTGTGCATTAGGAACGGAGTAAGAGGCGCGGGACAGGCTGTCAGCTTTTGAGCAAAGTCCTTGCCTTTCGTGCAGGAGGGGAAGTTTCAGGAAGAAGAAGGTTTAGCAGGTGGAGCAGGCTCAGCCGGCGCGCAGAGACCCAGAGCTGCTGTGCAGGTTTAGGATCCAAGCCATGGAGCAGAGGACTTTGGGGTGGCAGCTCTGGCAGGCAACTTTGGCCAGTTTTCGCTTTCCGTTTTTGGGGGGGGTTGTTGTTGTTTTTTTCTGCAAAAAATTTCAGACCACTGCTAAAGTCTAAACAGATTTTGAAGTGCAGAAAACTAGAGGTGAGTTGATCTTCAACTCTCTCATCCAAAGCCTTCAGGCCTTCCAGTACCTAGCAAGGGTCTACAGGAGAAATGGGGAGGGACTCTGGATCAGGGTGGGGAGCCAGAGGAGGAGGGGCAATAGGTTTTGAACTGAAAGAGGGGAGATTGAGATGGGGAAGAACTTCTTTGGTGTGAGGGTGGTGAGAGCCTGGCCCAGGTTGCCCCAAGAAGCTGTGGCTGCCCCATCCCTGGAGGGGTTCAAGGGCAGGATGGAGGGGGCTTGGAGCAACGTGGTGTGGTGGGAGGTGTCCCTGCCCAGGGCAGGGAGTGGGACTGGGTGGGCTTTAAGGTCCCTTCCAACCCTCTAACCCTTCTATGATTCTATGATTCCATGAAAGTTGTCTGTAGGAAAGAACAACTTGGAAACCAAAGCAAGAGAGACTAGAAAGAAGCTGTAAGACACTAGCAGAGTGAATGATGATGAGACTCTAAAACCAACAGTGGAAGATTCTCCATCTTTGGCAGTTTCAAAAGAAAATGTGATGATTATCTGGAAGGTGCAAGTCAAGCATCTGTCAGGTGTCCATCATTTGGCCCCAAATAGAGATATACAAGAGATCAGACTTATCTCAAAGCCTACGTTACTGTCAAGGCTTGATTTCAGTCTGTCCGGGAATTTACAAGGTCTGCAAGCAAGAATTTCTGAGCCATTTTGAAGACACAAGAACATATGAACAAGGCATCAGCTCACAGTTCTCCAAGCCTAGTTCCTCCATATGGGTTGTTCATGTGGGGTCCAGACCTTTTCTAGAGGCTGTGTCCTCGTGCCATCATGAATGAAAATGACGAAGTGTCGAGACTAAATCAAGCTGTTATTGCTCCTCCAAGACATATTTTTACCCTTGGATTTGGATTCTTGTGTAGCCGCAGCAAACCATATGAAACATCTAACAGATGTGAACTTATCAGGGTTCCAGTATCCTTCATGGAATATGTCCCTTTGAACAAATTACAAAATGCTCCATCTGTGCTAACGGGATTGAAATGTCAGCCCCACGGTTGGGGTAAGCCTGGCAGAATTTGTGTTTAACAATTTTGCAAGTATATTAGATTAGCAATTATCCTGTTCTCGTTTCAAATTCTAATTTCACCTTTTTTTCTTACTGCTGCAGGATGCAATATTCATGTACTGTTAAATCAAATACTCCATTAACAGCACCAGAGATAAATATTGAATTAATGGAATAATGCAGGTTAATAGTAGATTCATAGGATAATGCTGGAGAATACTGTGTGTGAATTATGCTAGCAGCTGAATCACTGACCCTCGCTGTGCCCTGACTGCAGGTACAATAAAAATAGCCAAAAAACGCTAAGCTATCTGAGATTTAAATATTTACTGGGAGTAGGTAATAGGTCATGGATGTGGACAGATGCTTAGATGAAGGTAGGACAAGCCATAAGCACTGCATTTTTCAGGCTCCCCCTTCCTGCTGAGAAGTAGCAGAATCCACTGGTTGCTGCTGCTGCTGAATAAAAGCTTATTTTCCACCCCAGAATCCTCTGTCTCCTTCAGCCCTGCCCAGGACCAAGGCACTTGGTTTGTGGTTCCTCACAAAGGCATCTCATTAAGACTGCATGATTCTAGAACAAGAGAAAACTGCCTCAAGTTACACCAGAGAAGGTTTAGAGGGGATATTAGGTAAAAATTTCTTCACCAAAAGAGTTGTCGAGCCTTGTAATAGGCTGCCCAGGGCAGTGATGGAGTCACAATCCCTGGAGGGATTTAAAATCTGGGCAGATGTGGTGCTGAGGGACATAGAACCATAGAATGGTTAGAGTTGGAAGGGACCTTAAAGATCATCGAGTTCCAACCCCCTGCCCTGGGCCGGGACACCTCCCACCAAACCAGGTTGCTCCAAGCCCCCTCCAACTTGGCCCCTCCAACCCTTCAGGGATGGGGCAGCCACGACTTCCCTGGGCAACCTGTTCAGTGCCTCACCACCCTCACAGTACAGAATTTCTTTCTGGTATCTAATCTAAATCTCCCCTCTTTCAATTTAAGACCATTACCCCTTGAGAGTCAGTGGTGGCCTTGGCAGTGTTTGGGTTGATGTTTGGACTTAATGATGTGGACTCGATTGGACTCTATTCCAACCTAGACCATTCTATGTTTCCATCCTTTGCAAAGCAGCGGCCAATCACAAAACCCAATCTTTTTAGCAAAAAGAATAACAACCCAGAAATCCCTTTCAGAAATGTCCCAAAGCTGCTAAAGCCCAGTACAACCTGGTGGTTGCCATCTGGAGCAAAGCTCCCACTGACTTCGGTGTGTCTGGTCCTGACCCATATTAATGAGGGCTGGAGCAGGGGCTCTGAGCCTGAGTGGCATGCCAGAGGGATTTAATTCCCTGTTCCCTCCAGCCAGGACTCCCCAGCCCATCCACTGTCTGGGGCTGAGTGACTGGATGGACTATGCCCAGCTCTGATGTGCTGGTTTATAACTGGGCAGCATCAGACGCAGTGCAAGGGACTGTCCACCTCTGTGACAGCACCCAAGGGCAGGCAGAGTCCGCCACCAAATGAGTGGGAAGGACAAGAAGACTTGTCCTATGACATGTTTTTAAATTGTCCCCATGGTTCTGTCCTTAATTTTCTTTTTTGACAAGCCTGTCTAGTCAGTAACTATATTTTTATGCTTGGCTTCATGAATATTTCAAATAGGAAACTCATCCTGAATTCGTTTCTTTTTTGTCTTTTCTTCCAGGAAATGTGTATATGCAAACTCCCCCTAATTTATGTAAATACGGAGGCGGAAGACTTTCACTTCATTGTTACAAATTAAAAGTTCCCTGACATTTCCAATTAGCTGGAGAGAAAAGCAACGCAACTATAAATACATCACAAAGGCAGCAAGTCTCTGGCATAAACACCACGCTCCCATCGCGACTCCGAACCGTGAGGCTCTGGGGCAATCTTGCCTCAGTGGAGATTAATGGCATGGTGGCCCATCACCCTGGGAAGGGAACAGCAGATTTGTGGCAGGGGATGGCCAAAAATTTGAGCACAAAGTTGAGGAAACCACCGTTAGGGCTAAACCCAGTTCAGTGTTGCCCCTCCTGGTTGGTCTGAGGTTTAGGTTGGGGAGAGGAGTGTGTTTAGTTTATCAGCAAGATGATGTTCAACAGGGTCCTGGCTTCTGCAAGACAAAATTAAAGAAATGCACTTTCCTGTGACCTGAAAAGCTGCTGCCATCAGGGTCATGGAATCATAGAATCATCTAGGTTGGAAGGGACCTTCAAGATCCCTGCAAGATCATTGAGTCCAGCCATCAACCTAACTCTGACAAAAAAACCCATCACTAAAGCATGTCCTCCAGCACTATGTCAACCCATCTTTTGAACACCTCCATGGATGATACCTCAACCACTTCCCTGGGCAGCCCATTCCAAGGCTTGATAACACTTTCCATGTTAAAATTTTTCCTAACCTCCAATCTGAACAGGTTGCAGGTGCAACTTGAGGCCGTTTCCTCTTGTCCCATGGCCTGTTCCTTGGGAGAAGAGACCTATCCCCACTTCTCTACACCCTCCTTTCAGGGAGTTGGAGAGAGCAAGAAGGTCTCCCATCAGCCTCCTTCTCTCCAGGCTGAACACCCCCAGCTCCTTCAACCACTCCTCACCAAACTTGTGCTCCAGACCCCTCACCAGCTCCATTGCCCTTCTCTGGACCCGCTCCAGCCCCTCAATGTTTTTTTTGCAGGAAGGGGCCCAAAACTGGACACAGCCCTCAAGGTGGGGCCTCACCAGTGCCCAGTACAGGGGTCAAGATCACTATAAACATCTCTGCCCAAAAGTGAGTGAGATGGGCCACTGCACTGCAGTGAAGGAAGGGAGGCCGGTGGGTGATATCCTGAAATGAGGGCAGGAATAGGAACTGCTGCCTTCCTGCAGGGGCCCACCACCCCTGATTTATCCCTTCCTTGAAATCACACCTGGTCTGGAGTAGGGAGGCCCCAGAAAAGGGTGGCGAGATGGAAGAGTTTGCCCTATGGTGTCTCCATACAGGAACCAGTCCTTAGCATGAAGGAAAAGCATTGTGAGTGGGGGCGAGCCCAAAGGGTAGTGTAATCTTAATGGAGAAATGTGTGACACCCTCTACACCCCAGAATAAAAGGGGTGCAAGAAGGATACAGGCACTGTATGTGTATGCTGCAGTTCTCCCTCTGCCCTCTTGCCTGAATGTCTTCTACACGGGATCTACCCATGTCCTCTGAGAGGCACAGCTATGGCCGGGAAGGTCAGCCTAAGTGGGGTAAGAAGCACAGACCTTCAGGTGAATGGTGTAAATCTAATCCTGTAGGATGGTTTTTGACTGTATTTAGACTTTTTGAGGTGGCAATGTGAAACATCTCATGCCTGGTTGCCTGGCTTGGAGGTCTCTCTGCCTTCCCCTGGGCATTAGGCTGCCTAGGGGTGGGCATTGCAACGCCTGGCATCCCCCACGAAGGCTCCTTGCAGTGCAGTACCCCCCGTGCCAGTGCTCAGGGCTGACGCTCACGCTGCCTCCTCCCCTGTCCCTTCATAGCGAAGGGCACCCTGGCTTTTGGTGGTGGTTGTCTTAAATGCCAGCGACATCATTTCCCATTTTACAAATCCATCAGGCTGCAGACACAGCCGGGTACAATGTGTTCCGACAGCCAGTGCAAGGAAAACTAATAATAATACTGGTGCTTTTTATTGGCTTCACACACCACAGCTTGTACTTCTCTTCCCCAGGGCCACATAAAAGTTTTGTGTTGTTGTTTAAGAAAAAGCCCATTTTGGCACCGTAGCTGGCAGAAACATTGAAAGCTTCATTTCTTCCCCTCTCTCCCTCCTCTTGTAGTCTTTGATAAAGGAAAGAAGTGTTCTCCAAAAAAGGTATGCTAATTAACAATTAATTCTTTTATCTTATAGTGCCGAGACTGTAAGACCTGAAGAAGATGTAGAATAAAATCAGTGGTAATTAGCTTTTTAGAGCATTAAATAAACAGTGACATGAACGATGGAGAACTAATGTTATGCATTTATTTTTAACAATATTTATACAGGCAGTTTTTGAACAAGGCCCCGTGGCGTTAGCTTTTACTAATACAGGCAAAACAGCAATGAGAAATAATTACATTTAGTCTGCATTAAGACAGCACTATGCAAATCAAAGGAATAATGAAGAGAAGCCTGCTAATAGGGTTTTTGGAGGCTCTATGCTTGAATATAATATTTGGGCTTTGTATTCCTCTGAAGGATCCAGAAATTACCACCCCCATCCTTTCAAGTCAGAGGCACATCACTCAGGGGTATGATATCACTGGCCTGACCCGCAGCCACAGCCGAGGTGAGGGTCTCCAAAGGCCCTGGGGGTTTGGGCCGTGCGGTTCCTTGCGGGGACCAGTGAGTTGGTGACCAAGTGACCAAGGATGCTGGGCTGCACCTCCCACCGCTCCCTCCCCAGCCACAGCCTCAGCCTTTGCAACGCGCGACACCACCCGACATTTTTCCAACCTAAACGATGATTCTATGATTATTTGTCCTTCCAGTCCCTGTGGAAACACCTGAGCGAGGTGCCCGGATTCCCAGACGGGTCGATGCTGTCCCACGTAAATGCAGTGAGCAGAAAGGCTGGAGATTGTGTCTTTCAGCACCGACTGAGTGTATTTTTCTGACTGAGTGTATTTACTCTTTGCTCTTGCTGTTTGGGTCTTTTGAGGCACCTCAGGGAGCTAGACTTCACCACGTTAACACACTCGGTGTGTGCTCGCTGCCATCCAAACCATGTGGTTAGTGACCCCTCCGCGTGCACACACTTTACTTTCCAGGGTCGTTCCCCCAGATGAGATCTCCCCCATCCAGACATTTGTAACATTCCAGCAGAAAAGAAGAGAGTAAACAAAAATTTGGCTCCTAATCATCTGAAACACCCGCAGATCATCCATCTTCCCTTATCGCTCCAGCAAATGTAAGAGAAGAAAATGGGACGATGTGTAAAACCTTGTTTGTGTTACACAGTTTTACTGCTAATAGGGTGTGCTAGTTAAGAAAGGAGCCTCGGCAGATGAATCCTTGAAACGTTTTTTAATTAACACTGTCTCCGAAGTCAGAATGAGAGGGGAGAGAGGGGAGCAGGGGGAAGGGTTCACCCAGCCCAGCATCGGCAGCAGGAGCCCAGGGCTCTGCCTGCACCCGGTCCCACAGGCTGCCTCCCAGCCCGCCTTCGAAAGCACCCATCTTAATTAAAAGAGAAGAGGCAACGGTGACAGTCTTCAATCAGGCATTTAATGAATAGCTGACAGGGCGCTTAATGCAATCAGTCTGTCGTCGTCGTTTCGATGAAGTGACAGCAGGATGTGGATTGATATCGTAACCTCCGTTTCAGAGATCTGCCAGGGGATGCTGTAACCTCCCGTGGAGGTTTTGCAGGGCTCAGTCTCCACTCTCAGCTCTGTATCGGGTGGAAATCACAGGGTTTGGGTCACGTCGGTGACCCACACCAGGGCAGGGGCACCCACGGGGGAGTGTGGCCACGGGTGACCAACATTTGAGTGGGGAAAAACCAGTAAGAAGCAAAGAGCAGCATCAGCCCTCGCTGCCCGTGGACTTAGATGGGGTGAGGGGCAGAGGGAGAAAGTGTTTGGCTTTAGCTGAGCCCCAGGGAATGGGGGGCAGTGGGATTTCTTAAGTGTTTTTTAATTGTCTTCTCTTTTTTTTTTTTCCCTCAATACCCAAATCAGGCATCAGAAGCTGGTGTTAATTGGCAAGAAATTCAATTAAGCAAAAATTCCCCAAGTTGAGACTCTCTTGCCTGCAGCATGCTGCCACGGAGTGTGTGCTGGGCTGGTGCTCCCTCCTCCACCCCGCACCATCCTTAGTCTTCCCTGGGCTGGAAGCTGGTTTCATCACTCCATTAAACCTGTTTGCCCCTTTGGTTCACGTGTGGGGCTCCTAGCTTTGCCCATGTAGATGGAACTGGAAGGTACCAATTAGTGGTGATGTCTGACTAGGTTTTGTACCTTAATCACCCCTTCTAAAACTCATCAAAAGCTGATCACTCCAGTGTGTGTTTAAGTCCTTGGTGTAACCACTGGTCTGTTGCTGTTGGTAGTAAAAAGGATTTGGTAAAACCTTCATTAACCCCATCCAAAGACCATGGCAGGGACCAAGTCTGCTTTAGATCATTCCTTCTTGCAAGCAGGGAAACCAATACCTTAAAATAAATAGAACTTTCTTAGGATGGGAAAACAGCAAAATAAGAACTCAGAACTGCATTTATATGTTGACAATTCTCATCAAGACATTTCTCCACTCCTCTCTTCTTGGAGGGGGATTTTCATTCCCTGACGGACAGCCTGGAAAATGATGATACTCCCCTTGCAGGATGATTGCGAGGTAGACAACGACAGTTCAAACCCTTGCCTTGCTCTGCCAGTCTCTTGACAGCACTAATAGGACTGCCAAGAGGGCATGAGAGGGTTATTTTCTCTCCTCAGTCCATTCAGAGCCAGCCTTCCCACAGAGACAGCCCCAGAGCCCTAGTTAGACTCTAGTGGTTGTGATGACTATGGCGTGGCTGATGTCCTTTATCTTCAGACTCACCTGTCTCACTCCCATCTGGATCATTCTTTGGTAATTACAGTCTTGTGACCTGCTAGGCTCTTGGGAGAGATAAAGAACCATTCCTTCCAACAAAAAGAGAGGTCACAAAACGCTCAAATTGTGTTCGTTTGCGGGATCATTCAGGGAAGCAGAGCTGTGGGTGAGGCTCAGAGACATCACAAATAGAAATCAGCGAAAACGGGCAGCCAGAGAAGCTTTTGCAACGCTCTCTTCTTGGAAGAAATGCTGAAAGATTCACTGGGTGCCACTTAGGGGCTCGAATAGAATCAACTCCATATGTTTTTTAACAGTCACAGCCCAAGGGGAAGAAATTAAAACAGTGCTGGTATGGAAAAGAAAATCTTTCCTGAACCCACCTTCCCCGACTCCTTTCTGCAAAATTTTTTAATTTGACTTACTTTGTTTTTCTGATACACTGTTTCTTTCTTCCTGCATATTTAAGTTTACTCCTATTTCCCACCTGCAGCTGAGCGGCTGCTCTTCTGCCAAGATCGTGCATAAAACAAAATTAGGAGAGGAGAGATCAGCTAATAAGCAGTTGCTATTCATTATGGGAAATTACAGCTTTCATGTCTTCATAGCGTAAACGCCTGTCAGCTCCAAACCACAGACCTGTTGCGTCTGAATACCTTGCTTAAGTGGGTGGAGAGGCTTAAACGTGCTCCAAATAACTTCTCTTTTTAGCAGAAATGGCTGCTGCTGTGCTGGGTGCCTGGGTCCATCCTCATCCAGGCCAGCAAAATCTTCATTGCAGGATAGAAGACATCCACTGAATTAAAGGTGTCAGGAGCTCCAGGACGATGCACTGCTGGGCTGAGGCTGAGCGTGTCCAGCTCTGGGCTCCCCAGTTCAAGACGGACAGGGAGCTGCTGGAGAGGTGCAGCAGAGGGCTACAGAGATGGTGGGGGGACTAGAACGTCTCTAATGAGGAGAGGCTGAGGGACTTGGGTCTTTTTAGTCTGAAGAAGAGAAGGGGATCTGATCGACACCTATAAATACTTCAAGGGTGGGTGTCAGGAGGATGGGGCCAGTCTTTTTTCAGTGGTGCCCAGGGACAGGACA
>JAOTQQ010000009.1:5796554-5813161 GCA_026546715.1 Gallinago undulata
TTTTGATGCTGCCCCCCCCCCCCCCCCCCCTTCCCCCGCCACCTCACCTTCCGCTGCTGCTCCAATGGGACATCCTTCAGAGCATGTTCCCGGGGCAGCAAAGTCTTTAGGCCCAATTCTGCTGCCCCCCAAAGCACCGTGGGCTTTTGTCTCGGGGTCCTGTGTATCTTGCCGTGCTGTAGGGCTTCCCCAAAACCCAATCACCACCACGGGTTCCCTACATCCAGTACTGCGTGGGGCAGGGGACAAGTCCTACGAGCAGACCCTGGCACAAGCATTGGGCTCCTCTGGGTGTCCAGGGATGGAGGTGGTGACAAGGGATGCCCCCATGGGCTGTGTTGAGTGAGCCTCCACTGAGCAGCCAGGGTGTAACAGGGGGACACAGAGGGGATGGGATCCTCATGCTGCCAGTTCAATTCGCAGGGGACTGGACAATGGCTGCTCAAAGTCACCTCTAGGTCCATCCCCTGGTCCAACACTCTGTCTGAAAACCAACCTGGCTTCTGCTCTCTGTCTCCCTCCCTCACCCAGAGCTCTTTCTTCATTCAGTGGATGGCCAAGGCCAGGTTCCCCGCAGGGCAGGTCTGCATCCCACCGCCTGGCCACAGTCACACAGCGTGGGGGCCTTTGATCCCACCAGCTGCTCTGCTAAGGGGACATCTCCAGCCCATCTCTGCTGTAGCTCTTGTCCCAAATGTCCTCTGCTCGGGAAAACTTACCTGGAAAGAACAAGCACAGCTTTTTGTCTTTTATTCATGCTCTAGGGCAGACAGCACCATCCTGGCCAGGAAGCTTTGTGCATTTTAAAGCAACGATCTTTTGCTTCTCGCATCTATCACTCTTCCTCTTACTCACCCAGCCAGCCATCTCCTGATTTTTCTGAGCATCCCGTGTCCTGAGGCTTTCCAGAGCAGACCGGCTATATGGAGAAACTGAAGGTTCTGCTAAAAAAACGTGGCCCAGTGTGATCCTACAGAGTGTGTGGGGTATAACCCAGACCTGCCCTCAGAGCCCCCCACTGCCCATCTGGAAGAGCATCCGGCTGCCTGACCCTCATCACTCGGAGCGGCCATCGTGGTGAGAGGAGCAGTGTCCCGGTCCCCTGGTATGCCCTGGTGACCAGGAACACCAAGGCTGGATCTTGTATCAGCCAAGTTCCTACCAGTTCTAGCACCCCATCCCAGCACAGCACTCAGGGTCCTGCAACGTGTCATCTCAGATGGTCCCTTTTAAACAGACAGGGTTTTGTTGGTTTAAGGCCAGCCTCATCTCACCCTCCCCTCCCCCTAATTCTAATTTTGGGGACAAGCCCCCGAGATGTGAAAAAGCTCCATCTTTCTGTCACTGCCGAGTTTTTTTTTCACTTTGTGCAGTTATTACTAAAAGAAAATGACCTCTGGGTTTGAGGCGCTTCCATCGCTGTCCTACATGCTAAAGACATTGCACTTCAGCTCCGAATATACTTCCATTTCTACTATTGTATCTCTCTGTCCAAATTTATGTCTACCTTAAATTTTCTTTTCCCCTTACACCTGCTGCTATCAAGATCTCCTACGTATATAATTGAAATTAATCCTTTATTTCCCAAAGTAGCCCTTGCTATCAGCTCTAGCGGTAGCACCAGTAATTACTTTCTTCCTATTAGTTGGTGAGACACCGTGGCTAATTTGTGGATACACTGATAAAAACCAGAAGTGTCAGGTGATTACACTGAAGTTTCACTGCTTGAAAGGTCAGAAAGTGGTTTCCTACATACAGGTGGTTTATTAATTTTATGCCTTTACAAAAGGGCCAGCAACAGGGTCCCTGAGACTCCGGAGAGCCCTGGAACACGATCCGAGTGCAACCACTGCAGTGCCATTCCTGTTCCCCGCTGGCTCAAAGGTCCCTCCCAACCATGAATATTCTGTGATTCTGTGTCTGCAGAGGTGTCCGTACACGTTAATTCACCAGGAGATCTGGGACAGGGCATGGCCACAACAGCTCCCTGCTGCCTGTCACCAACCCAACACGTGCCAGGCTGTGCTGTGGTGCCAAAGTCCCTGTTCCCAGCTGACTCTTCATGGAATCATGGAATGTTTTGGGTTGGAAGGGACCCTTAAACCCACCCAGTGCCACCCCCTGCCGTGGGCAGGGACACCTCCCACCACACCACGTTGCTCCAAGCCCCCTCCAACCTGCCCTTGAACCCCTCCAGGGATGGGGCAGCCACAGCTTCTTGGGGCAACCTGGGCCAGGCTCTCACCACCCTCACAGCAAACTAGTTCTTCCCCACATCTCATCTCAATCTCCCCTCTTTCAGTTTAAACCCTTCCCTCTCATCCTATGGCTCCCCTCCATGATCACAAGTCCTTCCCCATCTTTCCTGTAGCTGACGTTGTCCCTTTCTATCGCCTGCACCAACTGTATCTGGGGCTTCTTTCCTTGCTGTGTTCCCTTCTGGGGCAGGAATAGCTGGCTGTGGTACGACCCTACAGTGATCTGTTCTGCAAGGTTCAGCATAGGAACAGGCTTTTTACCCTTCTCTCTGACTGAAACTTGAGCTTTTTCATTGGAAGGTCACCACAGCTTGGGGCAGAGCTGTGCAGTGGGGAGGAGGGTATGGAGGCAGTCTGTAGTGCCCCAGAGACATGACTTCCATCGTGGGCTGCACCAAGAGCTGCCATCTGTCAACTGGGGACAGGTCTCCATCATCTAGGATGGAGAATCAGAGGTGTGAGGAGGAACATCTTTCCTGTGAGGGTGGCAGAGCCCTGGAAGAGGCTGCCCGGGGAGGTGGGTGAGTCTCCTTCTCTGGAGACATTCAAACCCCACCTGGACATGTTCCTCTACAACCTGCTCTGGGTGGACCTGCTGGGGGTTGGACTAGATGATCTCCAGAGGTCCCTTCCAACCCCATAGCATTCTGTGATTCTGTGTTTCTGAGTGAGTGTGTGAGTGTGCTGGGTGCTGTAGGATGTAACACACCTCATTACTCAGCTATAAAATAACCTACACACCTTCATCTGCCTTATGGCAGCCCTGGAGAGGGGTCTCCATCCCTACAGCACCCCATACCATACCTCAAGCACTTTATGATGCCGCTACTCTGCATCGTTAGGGTTCACTTCCTCCATCCAGAGGAGAGGGATAGCAATCTGCTCTCCACCAAAGAACACAGCACTACCTGAGGACAGATAACTGTTCAGTATTTGTTGTTATCACTGGTCTAATCTACACACTATATAATAGTGGGAATAGGCCACAGAACAATAAAATACCACAACAATTGTAAAACTCGCAAAACAGTTCCTGCCATTGCTAGTGATTAAAAAATAAATAAATCCAAACAACTATCTGAAGTATGAAGCCACTTACAGTTTATTGCCAGAGCTCTGATCCCCAGCAAGTTCATCATTAAAGGAATTACACCAGGAGGTGTATGCTGGCTTGTTGAAGCCTCTTCCCAAGTTGAGCATAAAATGACAAATAATAATTCGCACAACAAAAATTTACTGGCACCTTAAACTGTCTGTTCATTGAATTACCTCAGAGGACTAAGAGAGAGGAAACGCTGCTTTTCACAAGGAACAGTAAATTCATACAGCTCGAGACAGGTTTCACTGCCTGATGTTGCTTGGAGAAAAATCATAATAATAACTGGTCTGCTACCTACTCATTCATTAGCAGCAATTACACTGTATTAGTATTACAAATTGCTATTGAAAGATGTTACTAAGCTAGAAGCTCTTCGTTTAATTGAAAGCACTTTTCTATTTGATTACTAATGGCCCTGTGTTATAATATCAATGACCTGCGTGAGAAAACTGCTTCTCCAGTGGGATATTTTTGGCAAAAGAGCTCTGCTGGAAGACAGGGCTTCCCTCCTGCCGCTGGGAGCAGTGGAGGCTTCAGCCTTTCGAGGGCACACTCAGCACCCATGGGGAGGGAGAGAAAAAGTGGTCAAGAATTTTTCCATACCCAAAGGACAGCATTTTATAAATTATTTCACCAGAAGTTCTAAAGCAACTCGGGACTTGGTGGCAATGTGGCAAGGACCGGTTGTATGCAGGACATAGCAGTAAAGAGAAGTGAGCCTACCATTCCACAATTTGGGGCATACAAGTGGTTTTTTTTCATTGTGTGCAGCATCTTTTGTTTCCAAGATAAGCACGTAATTAGCTGAAAGAAAATGCAAAGGGAGGCTCATCTACTAGGTTTCCATCTTGCTGCCGTTGGCGATCCATTAATGAAGTCTAATTACAATGTCAAAAGCCTATGTTCTAGCCCAGTAACTAATTGACTTTGGAAATGCAAGAGCTCTTTTGGATTTTTAAGCCAGGAGAAGTGAGAAGGGAGGAAAAATAATTGTTAATTAGATTAGTTCTGCCTTATGTGTAACACAAAACAAAATATTAGTTACAGAAGCAATTCTATGCCCAGTAATACATCTTTGCCCTCCTGCCACTGCAGAGCACTGGAAAAGCATTCCTTTCTGTTTACATTGGCAAATTATTTATGTCCCACTCCTCTCTTGTGTTCCTTGAGGAGGATTTTGTTGTGTAGAGTAGGCCTGGTGGTGCCGAAAGGTTCACTTGGATTGGGGTTTCCTATGAGTAAAGACCATACTACAGAGAAATATGAAGGTTGCTACTGGCTGTTTGGCTGGATGGATGGACAGACAGATAAACTCTAGGAAAGATTGATAGGGAAAGAGAGATATAGTTGTATACTCTCCATAAAAGCTGAAAATAAGAACTGCTGTCTCTGCATGTAGGGGCATTTCTTTGCAGCATCCAGCAGTATTGCTCTGAAACAAGGTTTGGTGATTTGACAGGCTGAGACAGTTGGGGGTGTTCAGCCTGGAGAGGTGAAGGCTCCAGGGAGACCTTATACCAGCCTTCCAATACTAAAGGGTGGCTACAGGAAAGATGGGGAGGGACTCTTGATGAGGGAGGGGAGCCAGAGGACCAGGGGGAAGGGTCTTAGACTGCAAGAGGGGAGACTGAGATGAGATGTGGGGAAGAACTCGTTTGGTGTGAGGGTGGTGAGAGCCTGGTCCAGGTTGCCCAGAGAAGCTGTGGCTGCCCCATCCCTGGAGGGGTTCAAGGGCAGGTTGGAGGGGGCTTGGAGCAGCCTGGTGTGGTGGGAGGTGTCCCTGGCCAGGGCAGGGAGTGGGACCGGATGGTCTTTAAGGTCCCTTCCAACCCAAACCATTCTATGATTATATGATTTAGGAAGACACCATGTTGCCTAGGTCCTTCCTCAAGGTGGCTTGCAGTGGTTTGAAGGAGCAATGCTTGCACTAACAGCCCTTCCCAGTTTGGGTCACTAGCCCCTGGACATGGTCCTAACTGGATCTGCCTCCCTAGAAAGGGCTGGGTACTAAACAATATGCCCCCCTGGGTATTAAACAATATGCCCCCCGAAGACGTGAAGATCATCGAGTTTTATGGAAGTCGATGAATTGAACTTGCAACAGGCAAGGTAGTTCTCTGAGGAGGTGAAGATCCAGCCCTCACTTTACATGAATTTATCTCATTACCAGAAAAAGTCAGGCAAAAGTCTTAAAGTGCAGAATGACAATAGTAATATCTTATAATGTAGACATTTCCATGAGTGCCATGACAGGAATTAAACTCACATCCATCTTTCCATTCCTTGAGACTATTAAATTTTACTTTCAAGTCATTTAAAGAATAAATAGGCATATAAGAAAATTAACTACAGGAACTCATTTCCATGATTGGCAAACTGATGATAGCTGAAAATAAAAGAAAAATAATGCTGTCATAATCTTATCAGGTGGAAGTGAATTGCCTCTGATCAAGTGTTAGATTGAAGAAACGTAGAAAAAAATGGAAAAGGTGTAAAGAGTAAGAAGTCCAGAAACATGTCAGGGAACTTGGACATTACATTAAACCGTGTATTCCTTGAGGAACAGATGAGTACTAGGCTGTAAGAACATGGCAGAAACAGCAAATTTACTGGCCAAAAAGTTCTGTTTTCTTTGAAACCCTGTGTCAAAAGACAACAATTTCAACATATCCAGAGTCTCATCTCATTTCTGAGAGTAATAAAGAGGCTCCCAGCTAACCCATGGCTTCATCCCCACCTGCCCAGCTGAGATCCACCTGACAAGCAGTGAGGTTTCCAGCCTCAGAGATGTGGTTTGCATGGATCCCTCTGCATTTCTCAAAGCCCAGTTTCTTCCTGGATTTTCCTCTGGCCAGGAATTGCTGTTATCTCTTTTCTTGGCTTTGTCATGCAAAAAACCCCTCTGACTCATCCCTGGGCATATGGTGCTGGAAGGACTTTTGAGCCCAGTAAATTACCCAGTGAAGCCAGTAGGGGCCATGGTGACAATTGTGAAATATTTCAATCATCTTTGAAGTTTTCTGGGCTGTCATTGGAACCTGGTTTCAAGCAGGGAGAGACAAGAGGACCAATAACTCATTAAGCAACAGTGAAAAGATGATACATAGGCTGGACCTCCAGGTCTTCTCATCTGCAGCCATTATGGATCCACTATTCCTGACTCAGGGAGATGAACCATTACAGCCCTATACGTTCACACCCACCTCCTAGATTGCTATTTTTTTGCTTCCTCACCAGTCCTTCCCACAGGTTGTTTGTATAACACTTTCTGTCAGCATGAATACAGGACATAGAATAGATATACAGGAATAGAATGGTTTGTGTTGGACGGGACATTTAAATGCCAACTAGTCCAACCCCTCTGCCATGAGCAGGGACATCTTCAACAAGACCAGGTTGCTCAGAGCCCCATCCAACCTGACCTAGAATGTGTCCAGGGATGGGGCATCGACAGCCTCTCTGGGCCAGTGTTTTGCCACCTTCATTATAAAAAAAACTCTTCCTTATATGTAGGCTGAATCTCCCCTCTTTTAGTTTAAAGCCATTACCCCAGAAGCTACTTTTCTTCTGCTTATTGAGGAGGTTTTTCTTCCCCCATTATAAATATATTACGACAGAAAGTGATTCCATATAACCAGGAAAAAGAATCCTTGGGTGGCAGCAGAGCTGAGTCGGTTGCCCTGGGTGAGGTGTTTAAAAATTAGTTGTGTAAGTCTGAAGGAGTCATTATAATCTCTAAAGAGAAATGGGCTCAGGTGCTCCTTTATTGCACTAAAATGTACACGATAATCCTGACAAGCATGGCCTGTGGCACCTACTTCTGTTGAGAAAGAATTTGAACGTTGAGCTCATTCTTAGATGTCTAGATTTTATATGTGTAAAATTAGATGACAGAAATCTTATCTCAAATTCAGGAGTTGGTAGGGGTTACTCTGGAGTCTGGGATGTACAAGATTTGACTGAGACAATTGAGGTTTTGGTATCAAGTAGTTCCATGAGCTAATGCTTGCAAACATGTTGACTCATTCTTGCAAGTCTGAGAGTATAATAAATGGGTTTTGCTCTTAAAGAAGCTTTTTGTTTTGGGAGAAAGCTCTCAGTTTCTCTATGAACCTGTTTCTTCTCTTGCATTGAAATAGAAGACTGTGACAACAGATGGAGGCTTTCCTACCCACTAGCAAGACTACAGAGAGGTGCCATTGTCAGGCAACTACATCAGAGCTTAAGCAAAGAAATAAGCTAAAATTCACTTTAAAAATTTTCAGCAAACTTTTAATATTCACTCAAAACACCTCTGCTACGGTGACATTTCTGAACAGGCCAAGTTATTCTGAAAAGCTTTTCACATAGTCTCAAGTATAAATATTTTGATACAAAAAATAACAATAAAAAACCCCTCCAAACCCAACCCCTTGTGCTCATATTCAATGGTGCACCATCGTGCCATGAATAAAGACGGGCTCTTCACTCTGCGCCCAGCCAGACTACAGCTGTAGGAGACAGGCAGCATGAGATACCTCCAGCCCACGTTGCCTTTTAGTCTTGCCAGTTCTGGGAATCCAGGAACAGAAGAGTTTGAAAGGTGAACTTACTGGCTTTGAAGGTGCTTAGAGGCGTGGGATAAGGAAGGAGCTCTGGTCACCACAGTGATGAAGGCACCGCTTCCACCGGCAGCAGCTCCAGCAGCAGTTCCCTGTGGTTTAGGTGCTGGGGACATCTTGTAGCTTCACTTGAGGAGGTGGAGACCAGGGAGCTGAGGAGCAGGGGCACATCTCCTGGGGGTGCTGCTAACAGTGCTGCTGGCCTTAGAGCCACGGCCGCTGGCTCATTGCACATTATCAGGACTCGCCCAGAACAGGTCTGGCTCAGGTGATGGTCCACTGGGACATCGTGAGAGCACTTGCTGGCTGGGAAAGCTGAGCTTTTCTTCTTTCTATGTTGTACAGCAGCTAAAGATAAACCCAACTACCAGCAGCATCCTACTCTACCTTGTCTGCAACACACAGAGATCATTAATATATTTCGCCTACTTACTGACAAATGCGTCATGCTTACAATAATAAGCTGATCAGCGGCTTTGACATTTTACACACAGCATCTGAGTTGATTTTAAGTCACTTTGACTTTTAAATTAAATTATCTCATGCATAGAAACAAAAGATGCAGAAGAACACAGCGACGATTCACAGAACTCGTAATCAAGTACTTATTAACACACACATATATATATTAAGCTTTAAATCAAAAACAACTCTTTCCGTTTTTTTTTAATATATGCACTCTATACGATGCAACAAACACTAGCACGGTCTGTCTCTCAGTCACACACAGTGCTCTGCCCATTATACAATGTCTGCTCTACTTTTATACTTCTTCCCTTTTAAACAAATGCAGGTAGACTAGACTCTTTATAAAAATACAAGCTGGCCGTAGTACTGTGGCTGAGTTGCCCTCCGCTACAAATGAAGGAGGTTCTAGTTTTGTTACCTTAGGAAGGAGGGAAATAATATTGGTTTTGGGACTTAGATGATCTTGTTCTCCAGGGCTTCGATCCTCTTTGCCACAGCTTCCAGTGAGCAGGAGTTAAGGGGAAAAAATGACAATGCAGATTTGTGATTCATTGCTCCAGCAGATTACGAGGGGAGCTACCTCACTGGGAGCAGGCAGCAGAGGAATCCCATCATCATCTACTCTGGCATTTCCACAGCTGTTCAGGTTGGTGGACTTTTACTGAAAGTAGAAAATATTCATGCATGCACCCACGTTCACACGCACCTGTAAAGTTACTGTGAGAGGAAGAGTTAAAAATGTGAGAATGACTGGAGTGTGTTTTGAGTGGTTGACAGAGAATCCCTGACCTTGAGCCATCAGGGCTGCATGAAGAATGGAGCAGAGTGTTTTTCTTAGAGTTATATAGTGTGTCGCAATTTTCTGCTCTTTTCACTAATTGCTTTTCATGATGTGCCTGGGAGCAGCAACCTACTGGGTGAGAACTACTGATTCACTCTGACCTTTTGCATAACAGAAGTCATGGATTTCACTCAATTTGAGTTAAAGGGTAGAAAATATACTGTGCAACTGACATAGCAAAGCACAGAAATATGTGAATAAATTGCATTTAAAATTATATTCTCTCCTTATTTTCAGTAATGAAGAATCTCTCCAGCCCGGTGTGAGCCACCTCAAGGTTTCACTAATTTCTCTCCACATCTGAAGTCTGAATGTTAATCACAGATATTTTTTTCTTTTTCTTGTTTCACTTTCTCAACTTATTTATGCTCTTTGTGCAACATGACAGGAGCCAGCATGGCACAACATGCCCCCACAAACTCACTTCAGGTGAGATCCAACTCACCTTGCTGGAGATATTTGCAGTGAGCAGTTAGACTTTCACAACTGGGGTTTAGACAGCTGGGGGGAATTGGACTTGTCCCTCTGACTATTTGACCTGTCCCTCTGACTATTTGACATATCCCTCTGACTATTGGACTTGTCCCTCTGACGACTGGACCCATCCATCTGACTTTATCCATGCCACCAACTATATGGTCAGAGATGGTTTGCTGTAGAAGATCTTCTTTGCCTCCAGTGCTATGGATGAACTTAGGTAGCCAACTCAGATGTTTGCATTGTAGACATTTACTGTCAGATAAAAAGAATCCCGTTTCCCACTTCTCTGAACACCCACCCAGCCTCCTCCCCCCAACAAATAGACTTTCCACACTGGCCCCTCCAGAAGGCACAACCCAACCCACTGAGTTCTGAACACAGACAGCTTCCAAAGGATATATTTCTGCTGCAATGAATTTATGAGGTCTTCTACTTTTGTCTGGAACTTCACAATAGATTTACATTCACATGGGTCTTCCTCTGTGGATCAGAATATCAAGAAAATGAGTTAAAAGTGGCACAAAAATAAGGAATAAATCAAAATCACTGAGACCAGTGAAGCAAATAAATTCTTATTTTCTTCATCGCAAATATGAAGGAAAAGAAAATATCATTCCTCCTAATTCTCTGAGTGATCACTTCTGGCTTTAACCTCAGATAAGTAGAGAATTTCACATTTTCTTGTTTTATAGGCCAGGTTCTGTGCAAAAAAAGTCTTTCCTGGATTTACAAGTTCCCTGAAAACCCACTGAGTTTTACTAGTGGTGCTTTGGAATCTGACCAAATACAGTGTCCAAAACAATCTGTCTTTGCCAGTTTTCTCCCCAATAACACCACTGTGGTGGGCCATACTCTTACTTTGTGAAATAAAAGTTGGAGACGATGTTTGCCATCTGAGCTTTTTTCATTTGAGCTTTGCTTCAGCAGTCCATTTCTTGAGCAGGCAGAGGAATGTGCATTAATCAGTTTGCTAATCTATGTCAATAATTTACATATGTTATTCAAGAAAAAATAACTTAAACTGGAAAAAGAGCAAAAAAAATGATACTGAGATGACTGGGAAAAGGAAGAAGATGTTTACAAGACCACAATGAGTCAGCCCAACTGCTTAGGAAATGGCAGGAGTAAATAGGAGAAGGACTTTTTAAGGGAAAGGATATGACTTGCACAAAACCACAACAGGATTAAACCAGTCATGAGTAAACTAAAGCTGGATATTAAGAGAAGATTTCTAGCCATCTGTTGATAAATACAAGCTGGCACTGGAAATCAAACATATACAAATATTCCTTTCCTTTCTTTCTTTTTTTTTTTTTCAAAGCTAAAATCACAGCATCACAGAATCACCTAGGTTGGAAGGGACCTTTTAAGATCATCTAGTCCAACCAACGGAAAAGAAAAAAAAACACAAAAAGCCACAAATGAACAAAAAAACCCCAAACCCCCCACACCACACCCAAAACCAACACCAATCCACTACTAATCCATATCCCCAAGTACTATGTCAACTCGTCTCTTGAACACCTCCAGGGATGGTGCCTCAACCACCTCCCTGGGCAGCCCATTCCGATGCCTGACAACCCTTTCAGTAAAGAAATATTTCCTAATATCTAACCTGAACCTCCCCTGGTGCAACTTTAGCCATTACCCCTTGTCCTGTCATCTGTGACCTGGGAGAAGAGACCGACCCCCGCCTCTCTACAGCCTCCTTTCAGGGAGTTGGAGAGAGCGATGCGGAGAATACTGTGGGACACTGTATAGAAGGCCTTGCTGAAGTCCAGGTAAATAACATCCATAACCTTTCCTTCATCCACCAATCGAGTCACTTGGTCATAGAAGGAGATCAGGTTTGTCAAGCAGGACCTGCCCCTTGTGAACCCGTGCTGGCTGGGCATGATCACCTGGGTGTCCTTCATGTACTGCATAATGGCACTCAAGATGATCTGCTCCATCACCTTCCTTCCCAGGCACCGAGTTTAAGATATGCACCAAAATTGATTTTTTTTTGCAAACAATTACTTTTTCTGAAACTTACTTTTTTTGAATGCTGAATTTTAAATGGATTTGCTTTCTTGAGAGATATTTAAATACAATACATTGGGGGTTTTCGTATAGATACCATCATCTTGTTCTTGGATCGACTCCTACTTTTTAAAGTAGCCATGGCAAAGGGAGTATCTTGCAGGCCTGGTTGCCAGGCTCTGCAGACACAGGACCCTGGAGGGTGTTGCCACTTTCAACCTTCCCCAGGAGGAAAGGAAGGTCCCATCTTCAGGAATTTGGATAATAGGGCACTTGCCCAACGTGACCTTGGACATCTGTAGGGGTGGAAGGAACCAAATCTGATTTTCCTGAGACAAGGTCCCTAACTTACTGAGTACTTTGTCTCTCAAATATACAATCAGGGAGGATACCTGGAGGAGTCACCTACTGTTAACCTACTAATATTTACATGGATGTCTCTTGCTTTTGGCACAGATAACAGAGATAGAAATCACAAAGAAAAGTAAAAAGGAGATTATAATTTGGCAATATGCATTATTTCATCCAGTTTATGCTGTAGAACATCTCCTCCTGCCATGACAGCAGTGGAGGTCTCTGCATTGTGTGGGGCCATGGGCCACTCAGGAGCAGGTCTCCATACTCATGATAAGTAGATCTGAGCTTGGCAGAGCTCTCTTGTGAACTAAATGTGCCCCATCAGAGCTTTGTGCAATGAATTTTGCTGGGAACTGGAAGAAAACATTTGCCTGGCAGGATAAAGGAACCTGAGCACCTGGACTCAACGAGAGAGGGCCAGGTTCCTGATGAGCCTGGCAAAATAGGAGCTCAGAAGAGCTGCAAGGTATTCAATGTCTTAAATGAAGCCTGAGTGTTTGGGATTCACTGTGATCTGCCTGATGAAGCACAAGCATTGCAAAAGGCCAATGTTTTGTAGGAGACATATGATTCCTTAAAACAAAAATCTAAAATAACTGTGGTAGTTCTTTTAAAATCATTTTTATACTCGTATTATTTACAAGTCAACATTCTTTAAATTTTTAATTATTCTTTACCTCCTCTTGTCATGCCTGTATCCAATTCAGTCCTCACTCAGCCTTTGCTTCACTGGGCTATCCAAACGTGAGCAACTTAGCATTCAGGTTGTTCAAATTTAGACACCTACGAGTCATGTGGAAGATACTAGGTGCTTATTTTAATGAGAAATCTGTCACCCCTGTGGTGCCTGTTTGACTGTAAAAGCACCAGCAGTTAGTGAGGTTCAACTCAGATACCCAATTTTGTGATGATCTTCAAATTAAGACAAATAAATCAGCCCTTAGCTTCTCTTTTAAGAGCAACTTTTCTTTCCTTATGTCCCTTTTGGCTATTCCCAGGTCCTGGTACAGCCATGAGTTTATCTTGTGGAGGAAAAGGGAAGGAGAATGCAGTTTGTGAGATGGTGAGACAGTTGAGGTGTAAGGGTGGCTGTGGTTCAGGTAACCACCCAAAATGTTGATGTCTCATCATCCTTCCAAGCACTTTGCGAACCCAACACATTAAGAACAGAGAGTTCTTTGTAACATCCATCTGAAAGGGAATTTTTGTCCTTCTGCTGCCAGCCTTCAAATTCAGTGACTAAATCTCCCCTCTCCCCAGTTCCCTCTCTTACCAATGCAGATTTTCATTTGCAGCTTCTTCCCGATCTTGCTGATGGTTCTGAAGTCAGCCGTGTAGAAGTAGTGCTCGGCTACTGGTTCTGAAGCAATTTCCCTCAGCTCATCCTCAACTGCGTTGCCGACTCCCACAGCAAACATCCTAAAGCCTGGAAGCAAGGGTAGCCTGTCACTTGGACAGCCATGGAGCATCTTGCTGCTCTGGTACCCACCCCCCAATGGTTCGTACATACTTCCTGATCTTCTGGAGCCCCAGCCTCTACACAGCCGTGTAGATATTAATGGGAAAATTAACCCCCTTACCCTCCACTATTATAGACTTATTTCAACCAGCTCAACCAGGTTCCAAAATATTTTTGCAGGCAAAGCCTTACTAGAATTATCCAGACAATGACCATTATCTCCACAAGGACAATGTTTGGGACATACAAAAAGGGACAGATAATCATAACACCTTGACATGCATCCAACTAATAGGGAAGGGAAAATACCGTAAAAGGAAACAATGGAAGTTTTCAAAATAGCCTGCAGCCAACGTTAGTCAGCCTGTGCTGTGGCAAAGCCCCCTGTGTGATGGAGACCTGCAGTTCAGCAAAACGGTAGCTGAATCTCTTTCTAAAATTGCAACTCATATAGTCTGTCAAGAGCAACCCATACGGTGAGTTAAGAACATGCCCAGGTACTTCACTGCCAAGAGATTGATTGGCCACCTCTGGCTAAAACCTGTTTCTATTGAACTGAACTGCAGTTTTCCATTGACGGGAGCAGTGATATCAGTTAACCCCTCTCTGGAAACGTTTGTCTCTGCTTGCCCATGTCTAGACACTGGTAATGTTTCCTCTCTTCCCCTTTTTGCCTTGTCTTTCTACCTCTGGACGTGTCCAATATTTGTTTTTTTATCAATGTTCAACTCAAGGAACAAGTTTGGAGTCTAGTTATAAGCGTCTTGCTATTTATCACCTGAAATCACTCATGAGCAGATGTTGGAGTTTTCTGTGTAAGAACAAGAGAAGAGGAAGAAACAAGGCCTAAAGCTTTATCATCACAGAGAAATAAATTCTACAGATACAGTTTATAAGGACTTTTTGTTTCCTAATAGCTGGACATCTGCCTAACATATCAACTCGCTTTGCAAACATCAGCTTTTCATGAGCTTGTACCTGACCTTTACTATTATGTGCTAGCCCTTAGTCCCATCTAGTGGCCGAGAAGGAAGTTAAAAGGAAGTAAAGAATTTAGCAATTCATGAGCGAATTCACTTGGGCTGCGTCCAGTTAACACAGATGTGTCAGGAGACTGGGAACGTGTTCAGCAGGACAGCAAAGGGGCAGATCTCAAGATAGTTATACTTCACAATGTTTAGACATATAAATAGATCAATATGCAGCCACTGTGCGCTTTTAATATTCCAGTAGAAGCTGAAGAAAGTTTCTCATTTCTCACATTAGTGTGGGTGGGTGTGTCTGGGATTTGGACGGAGAGCCCACAGCAACTCCCTTAATCTGTGTTTCTGCCTTGTTTGTTGCTTTATTTCTTTTTTCTCTTTCCCAGGCCTTAGGGCTGACACACTTGGCCCTACAACTCCCACTGTTCTCCAAGGAGCTCTCTGGTGGTCATCTTTGCCTCACCATTGAGTGCCACCGATGTTGACCTGCCTTCCATTAGTGACATCGGACACATCCCCAGCTCCTCCCTGTGGTTTCCTTCACATTTGTGTGGTATGTGGTATGTGCATCCCATACCAAATGTGTGAAACTCCATCCTGCCCAGCAGAGACCGCCAGCAGACTTACATCAAAGACATGGAGGGGCTGTGGGAGCTAAAGCCAGCTGCTGGCAACCCAAGATTCATCTGAACCCCAGCCACAGTCACTCCAAGTTCTTTATGAACGTGCAGGGGTACTCAGGCAACATCTCAACAAAGTCACTCTGTAGTAACCTGTTTCTATCCTAGGTAAGAGACATCTCCAGGAAAAGAGTGTACCTACACTGGTACTAGATGCAGGACCCGGCCCAAAGGAGAAACAAGTCACTGAGAATTCAGGAGACCTACCCAAGTCTTTGGCTTTCTTAGCAGCTTCAGTGATGTAATCTTGTGACCGTCCATCAGTGAAGACTATGCCCACCTTGGGGACCCCAGGCCTTGCTCCATTGATGATGGAAAAGGAACTGTCAATGAGGTACTTCAGAGCCTGGCCCGTCATTGTTCCTTTCTCCATGTAGGCCATTTTCTTGACTGCTGCTTTGATGTCCTTCTTGTTCTTGAACTGCCCCAGTGGAAACTCCTGTCTGACAGAACTGGAGTACTGAACCAGGCCAACCTGGGCCTGTTTCTCTGACACCTCCAGTGAGTCCACAATTTGGTTAATGAATTTCTTCACCAGCTCAAAGTTCTCAGGCCGCACGCTCTTGGAGCCATCGATCAGGAAAACAAGATCCAGGGCAGATCCTGACCCACCACTGCAAGCTGAAGCAAAATATCAGAAGAGGGTGAAAGAAGACAGAAACTAAGACCTCAGTTAATTATGTAGGAAAATATAGCACTAGTTTCATTTTATCACTAATGAAAGAGATTTAATCAATCAATATTTAACAACGCTTGACATTGATGTTTTCAAAGTAATTCCTGTTTCTAAATGTGTGGTTTCCTTTTCTGCCCTTTCTGAACAGAGCAAGTCTCAATCTTATCCACACCACACCACTGCAGACCACAGCTTGGTTCAGCACAAATGGAAATCATTACATACCGCTGCAGGTCTTCCCGTCGTTGTTCAGTGTGAAACCCTCTTTACAAGCACACTTGTACGCTCCTGGGGTGCTGATGCAGATCTGCTCACAGTCATGGTCTCCAGTGGCACACAGGTCTGACACCACTGTGAGCAAAAGTGCAGAATAAAATCAGAGACCGTGCCAGGGCTTCTCAACCCAGAGCCTGCTTGGCCCATCCACAAAGCGTGGTATTTGTCCCATACACTCAGAGATAACCAAACCCACTCTGCAGCAAGACAAAGCAACAGAGGTCATTGCTCTTGCATGATGATTGGGATAGATTCATAGAATCATAGAATCACAGAATGGTTTGGGTTGGAAGGGACCTTAAAGACCATCCAGTCCTACTCCCTGCCCTGGGGACACCTCCCACCACACCAGGTTGCTCCAAGCCCCCTCCAACCTGCCCTTGAACCCCTCCAGGGATGGGGCAGCC
>JAOTQQ010000009.1:5813261-5863652 GCA_026546715.1 Gallinago undulata
CTCCAGGGATGGGGCAGCCACAGCTTCTCTGGGCAACCTGGGCCAGGCTCTCACCACCCTCACAGCAAACAAGTCCTTGCCCACATCTCATCTCAATCTCCCCTCTTTTACTGTCAAACCTTTTTCCCTCATCCTCTGGCTCCCCTCCCTGATCCAAAGTCCCTCTCCAGCTTTCCTGAAGCCCCTTGCGGGACTGGAAGGAGTTCTAAGGTCTCCCTGGAGCCTTCTTTTCTCCAGGCTGAACTCTCCTCCCCAACTCTATCAACCTGTCTTCACAGCAGAGGGACTCCAGCCCTTAGAACATGTTCATGGCCATCCACTGGACTGGACCCATTCCAACTCATTCCAACAGGTTCATGTCCTTTCTGTGCTGAGGACTCCAAAGCTGGACACAGTGCTCCAGGTGGAGTCTCTCCAGAGCAGAGCAGAGGGACACTTCCCTGGAGCTGCTGGCCACACTTCTTTTGATGCAGCCCAGGATGTGGTTGGCTTTCTGGTCTGCCAGTGCACATTGCTGGCTCACAATGACCTTCTTATCCACCAACACCCCCAAGTCCTTCTCCTTGGGACTGCTCTCAAAAGAAGAGGCTAGGAGAAATTTTCCCAATTCTCCTGACTCCAGGGCAAAACCAGGACTAGAAATAGTCTCCATACTGAGGGCAGAAACCATCTGTCAGTTGAGAATATCACTATATACTTCACTCTCCAAAGGTACTGGATGAGATTTGGTTTCCAGCCTACCATCTGGGCTGGCCAGTACCCATTTTTTCCGGCTATGTAATACAATTATGATTAGTGAGTTCAGCCCCATGTACAGTTGTCTTTTCTGGACAGAATTCATGTGCGAACGTCCTTGGATTTCATTTCAGAGCTACCCTCGCACGTGCAGCTTTCAGATTCTCTCTCTGCAAACACTTCTGCCTGCTGATCTTAACCTGGATCTGACTCCTGAGATGCTGAGCAAACAGAAGCTGAATTGCAGCAGCCAGAGCCAGCAGCGCTCAGAGACTGACAACACTGTCACAGCCACAGCAACCGCGATGGAAAACAAACTCAAAAGTAAACAGATTTGGTTGAAGCAATTCCTTTACAAATACCAGAGAAAGCTGTGCAGAAAACTGAGCATTTCTGGTTCTATCATAGTGATAGGAGGTGGTGCAGTCTTTTAAGTTTAAAGGGTTTCTATTCATTATTTCAAGTTATTTGTGGTGTTCTCTGCACATGTTTAGTTCTTTGGGTCTTCCCAATTCACATCTGAGCATGTTGTGCCAGCACTGGTAGATCTTTCCAGCAGACAGGTAGCTCCTATAATTAGGAATATTGCTAACCATGCAGATGGCTGTAACACTGGGCTTTCAGGCTGAGTTCTCTGAAGCCTACAGAGATGTTATTAGCCTAACCAGCGGCTGGATCACCAAGGGGCTGCCTTTTTCCCACGTGTCTGTTGAGCGTTGTGGGAAACAGCTCGGGCAGTGCTGTCCTGCTGTCAGTACCCACAAACCCCGCTCCGCAGTAGCAGGTGGTGGTTGGGTACATCTCCAAGGACGGTTTTGTGCAGCTGCTTGTATGGCACGATAACAGCCCTCTTGATAGTCAGGACAGTGCTATTCTCTGTTAGCTACAATCATCCTTAGCACAGCGCTTCCCTTGGATGCCTCTCTGAGGGTTTTTACCACCGGGAGAACTTTGTCATCTGCATGTTACAAATTTGAAAAGCAGGGCACAGAAAGGATTTTTTTTTTTTTCCCCCCCTCTTTATCTTGTTGAATGACAACAATGCCAGAACTTCAAAGCACATTGTCAGGCTTCTCCCTCTCTGGCTGACTCCTGACTTCAGGGCAGCCAACACAAACTCCCACAAATATTCATGGCCTGGATTCTACCTTCTCAAATCTTGTCTCTATCCCCATTTGGTATGAAGTATTTGTTCCCCTCTTTGATGAGCTTCTGGAGCAGTGACACCTGATTATAATACATGACTCACTTTATATTCAAAATTTTCCTCTTTCCTACAGAGGAGGAAATTTTTCCTTGACAAAAAGCTGCTCACCCCCATCACTTTCAACCTGAAAGCTGAATCATGAGATTTTACACCTCTTGAAGAAATTGGTCTCGGAGAGTTTTACAGGTCCACCTGCGTGGATGTGTTTGCAGTGCCTTGCCACAGGCACCGCGGTGTGTCACACCTTTTAAATAGTGTGGCCACACATCTGTGCTTCGACGGGACGGGCGTGCGAACCTCCCCTGCAGACACACCAGACGGGTACTTACAGACCACCCCCCGCAGCCTCAGGGGTACGTTTGGGAGTAATGAAATGTTCTCACTCCAGTCACCACTTGGTGTAGGAGTGAATATGTGTTTGTAGGAGAGCCAGGCTCTTTTTATATACATTGTGCAGAAAGGCATTATATACTGCACCGGCCAGGAGAGTCTCCTGCCTCACGAGGCTTGCAAAAACAACAGCATAGTCAGGAAAAGGTTCAGCCTCCAGCAGGGAAGTGAAACCATCCCTTGCTTAACTGGGGATGCAGAAGACAATACTGGTGGGGAAAATTACAAGCCAGGTTCTCAGAACTGCCCAGGTAGGCTTAAACATACAGACATTGATTTTATCTATATTAAAGATTATGTTTTCCAGGTTCATTTTCAGTGCCTCAAGGAGTACATGGGTCATGTTTACAAACACTTCTGTGTCAGTCAAGTCTGGAGATTTCTTTAACTACAACCTGAAATTCCCTAAACAAAACCTGAAGTCCTTGAAAGGCAACTTCAAAGAGCATCTGTCTTCCATACTGCTTCATGCTCCTGCAGACCCACATCCTTGGAACAAGGAAGCAGATGGATGAAGGATGATCACAGACATACAACTTCCATGAGAAAATCTTGCTGGCAGCCACTTGCAGCTCTTGGCTAGGGACCCAGGGGGTTGTGGCAAGGACTTACCACAGAAAGCTTCTTGGAACTTGTGGGTCAGCTTCTCTATAACACTGTAGCTCTCCACATAGTCCACATGGTCATCCAGGGGCTGGCTAGCAATCTGCCGCAGTGTGTGCATGTCCACCCGGCCAACCCCGATGGCAAAGATCTCGATGCCAGCAGCTCTGGCCCGTGCTGACACGTCCTGCACTCCATCCTGGGGACGGCCATCAGTCACAACAATTGCCACCTACACAGAGGAGGGCAGAGGCAAGGTGTATGCTTGAATGTATTGCTTGTGGAGCAGCCTGGGTTAGTAAAGACTTCATATTTTATAAAATTAAATAAAAAGGAAATTCCACCCCTTCTTCCCCCTCTTCCTGTTCTTCCTGAGATCACACAAGACATTCTTTTATGTGGGGCTTGTTTCCTTCTGACCTGGAAAGGTTAAACTGCCAGGGACCTGACTGATTTAATTAAGGGACAACTGGTGCATCTCACCCCTAAGGAAACCAAAGTAAAGGTTGTGTTCTTCGTTCGCAAACTGGTGCTCAAACCAAACTCTGTCTTCATGAACCCCCAGCTGATACAAAGGAAAATTCTGACTCAGTCTGGGACTTTAAAGAATCTCAGGAAATGTCATGGAAACATCATGAGATGAAGGCTTTTCCTCATTCTATAATGGAGAAGCTGAAGCAGAGCGAGGGGAAGAGGTCTGCCTCAGGTCACGGTGTGTGTCAGTGCCTGCCATGATTTCTGATTCCCTGTTCTACAATAAATAACAGAGGTGAAATCCTACCCCTACCAACGCCAGCAATAGAATGACAGCTGGTTTAAGTGGGAACTGGCTTTCACCCTGGATTAAATGGAGCCTTGAACCAGTGGAAAGCCTCCAAGAGCCCTGCTCCCGTTGCTGGATGGTTCATTTTCCTCTCTATTTTTCTTCTGATAAGTGACATTGTCACAAAACACTCATTTTTGTTCTTTGCCAATTCATCTGCTCCTGCCACTTTTCCTTACAACTGCTTTATTGTGAAACCACTGTCAATTCCTAAGCAACTGATTGGGATGTAATAAAGTATGGAGAAATATAATCAAGAAGAGCAGGTGAGCTGTTAAGAAGAAATAAAACACATGACAGGCAAATACCCTCAGTAATGCAGAAAGTAAGGAAACATCAAACGAAAAAGGCAGAAAAAAAAAAGTATCTGGCAGCATCAGTGAGTTTGATGAACTATCATCTGGCCATTAAGGCAGTATTTGTCATGTTCCTCTATGCCATGTATGCTCTCCATCTTCTGAAGATAAAATCAGACCCACCAGCTGCTCAGTTAGGACAGCCTGATGGCTAGTATACAACCTTGGGTGGAAAAAAATCATCTTGGGTAAGCTCAGGAGTGAGTTTTCTTGCCCCATATGCCCAAGGGGCCTTGACCATGCAATGAAGCGTCTCCTTCTCCCTCTGCCCACCCTTCAGCTGAGGGATGGACGAATGCTGCAGTTGTCCCCCAGAGTAATTCTGCAACACTGAACTGATCTGCTGCCCCTTTCAGAGCTTTTCTCCTGTACAAAAGCTGGGTGAACCTGGAAAAATACAGATGTTTTCAACCAGGGGAAGGCCTGTAAGTTTATCCGCACTTCCTAAGGGCTACAACATGAAAAAAATTCCTGGTGACATCAGAGTTCTGCAACTGACTGCTTCCAAGGGGAAAATAAAATAATAAATGCAAGTGTTTATCTTCAGCTCATGGCCAGAATAAGGAAAAGTGTCACCTGTGGCAGACGTCAGTAAAGGAGAATGAACACGAAAAGCAAAGATTGACCAAAAGGAGGCCTCGGGTGGTTTCTGGACCAGCAGCCGAGAGGACAGAGCCGGCCATGCAGTGGTGCTTTCTGCCAGGAGAGAGAGCCCTCGCCTCAGCCGCTCGGCAGCTCTGCTTTCGGCACACACACAGCACCCCCCGAGGTGGGGGCTGCCAATTAGAGCTTATCAAAAGCCAACCTGTCAGAAAGCAAGATGTATTATCAAGTAGGTTCTGTGAGCAACACCACCCCGTGAACAGGTTTCTGTCAGTAGCTGCATATCTTTCTCTTGGTATTTGTCACAAGACGGAGGTGTTGCACGTCCTCCTGGCATTTCTCTGTCGAAATAAAGTGATTCTCCAAGTTTAAGCAGTTTCTTTGCTTCTTCATATCAAGTGGCATCTTCACATAGGCCTGAGCCCCAGATACAACCCAGGAGGTGTCTGGTAGCAGCATCCACATCTGGATCTGATGGGAAAGATCTTCATCATGATGGATCTGTATGAAAATCTACTATAGGGCACTCAAAATTCATGCTACTTTCTGATCTCCTGTTGGAGAAAACAAAGATTCGGGTACAAATAATCTGGACCAAGCATCAGGAATTAATCAGTGAACCTATGGCTAAAATAAACCAAAGAGTGCATCAGAGCAGTCAGGGATCCAGTCTGTGGATGGCCAGGACCAGATGCTTACAGAAAGAGTGTAAGAAACAGAACAAGTATAAAGTGATCTTGGTATCACATGTAGTTATGTTGATAATCAAGAAATCCTCATTTTTCCTACTATCCCCCCGCCTCGCCCCAGACATTTACCCTCCCTGCCAGCTTAAGGCAGTGAGTTCTAGCATGAAAAAACACCCATCCTTTTTTTTTTTTTTTTTTAAATCTACCTCAAAATTATTTGCAGACACAGGATATCTGTAATTCTCTGTGTTATGACCTTGTCTCAATTAAAAAGCTGAGAGTCCTGGTATGTGCCTTGTTTGGTAAAGAGCAAGAGACAGTTTGGAGGAAAGGAGCAACCACTGCAGGTTGGAGAGGCTGAAGGGCTCGGGCTGCACTCAGCAGGTAGCCATGTGAGAAGAATTAAGAAAGGGTGAGCACCTGCTCAAATAGCTGAGCAGGATCTCCAGTTTTGCCCTAGGGAAACTCAGAAACTTTTGCTTTTCAAGGTCATTTTACTCATTTTAACCACCACCTTTCATTTTCCTGCAAATTCCTCACCTTTCTACATCCTTCTTGTGTTACTTCTGTCATACAGAAATCCCCCATGTTCTCATGACACAATTTATTCTTGGTTAACTAAGGCACCAGAGTATTCACGGGCATCCCTAGGTATTTTTATTTCAGGGTTGCCATGCGTAGGCAATCCAGCAGCTAATGAGGTAGCTATGTCTCATTATGCAGCGTACAACATGAATTTTGTAGCAGCACTGAAAGGGGAATTGGGCAGAAAGTTGAATAAGCCCTTGATTTTCTCAGCAATTTCACAATCTATTTGTTGTTTCTCCTAAAGAAAGATAAAAGTAATTGGGCACCCCTGGAGTTTTTGATAAAGGTATAAACAGACTTTACTCCTACAGAAACAAATAGTGCTTTTCCCTGTCCTGGGGTGGCATTTGCTGCACAGAGCACAGCAAGACCAAATGATCTTGTGAGGCTTTGACCAGTGACCCACAATCCCAGCACAGATTTTTGCAAGGTCTTGCTGGACTTCTGCCATGTGAAGGAGCAAGGACCACATCCAATGTTTCTGAAAGCTTCACTTCCCTAAATTACTGCATGACCTATTCGTCCTCTTGGGCAGATGGTGGACCCACCCTGAGCAGCGTCAGCATCCCAGAAGGGAAAAGTTTGCTGGACTTCAAGGCATTGTGGAAAAAAGCAAAAAATAATCAGGGAACCAAGGAATCTAAATGGTTTGAAGTCTCCCACTTTGGAGGTATTCTAAAGCCATCTGGACATGGTCCTGGGCAACCAGGTTTAGGTGGCCCTGCTTGAGAGAAGGCGTTGGTCAATATGACTTCCAGAGGTTCTTTCCACCCTCAGCCTTTCTGTGATTCTGTCTCTTTGACCAGACCCACAGTGGAAGGAAAGAGGAAAAAGCCTGTAGTGATTTTCTTTCTTCTTTTGATGAATAAGATAAATCATTAGAAAGACCACTACCATTATTCTGCTTTTTCAGATGCCCAGGAAATCAGGTTTCAGGGAGACAAAGCAACTTTAGTGTTCTTTGTCTACAGAAAAGTGCTACTGCAGTAAGTGAGTAAACACATTTAATTTTCTTTTGAAGTGGTCAGATATTTAAACTACAGGCTTGCTTGGTGTATCAGCAGAGCACTGCAGCCCTGATGCCTTTTGAGATGACAGGAAACCACAAGTGTTGCAAGAGTGAGTGGTCTGGCAGCCCAGCTGCAGAGTAGACACGAGCAGGAAAGTAAATGGTGTGGAAGAGATTAGTCAGATAAAGACCCAGGCACTTTCACAGAGAGCTCGGAGAAAATGTCTCTTCAGCCTACAGTAATGGTCAATGCTGCGTTCAAGGTGTCAGGCTGTGTGAAGGGGGAAAAAAAGAGACTGATACTGAAAGTATTATAATAGTATTGTATAAATCAGGGCTGGGTCCCAGTCCTGACCTAAGCATGGTTACCTTGCCTTAAAAGAGACATAGGGGAATTAGGTAGAGATAGGAGAAGTTACAGAAATACGGTGAGGTTTCTGAGGGGCACGAATGGATTGCATAGTGGTCCTGGAGGAGAGTGGATCTAAAGAGATCCCATTATTTGTTCCGTTTGAAAGGTTAACAATAAGAGAACCAGTGAAGTCCATGGGAGCTGCCTTCATGCAATCAGACTGGAAGTCAGAGCCTCCTTTAGAATCCAGGTACCATTCTGGGTGCAATGACTGGCCACGGGTTTCCTGTTTCTTGATTTACCCCATCTATTGGGGAGGAGTCTGCCCAGCTCAGAGATTTGAGGACTCTGGAGGTGTTGTTGGAGTTGTGTCAGGGTTGTGCTCAGTGTGGGATCGCTGGTGGCATGAAGGGCACTGGGATTACTCTTCCAGCAATGAGCTTCTCATGTGGAAGATGGCAGATACATGGAAGAGTCTTAACTCCCTTTGCAGGTCCTCTGCCACCCTCCTTTTCTTATGGGTCAAACGTTGAAAAGAGAACTGCTTCAGACACCTTGGTGTCCCTGTACTTTCCTACAAGTAAATCTTCTGGACAGATGAAGGGAGCGGGAAGAGATACCTTGAGTTGTTAGGTCCCACTTAATGGCAAATGAGCAACTGCCTGAGATTTCTGCTAATGAGCAGCCATGCAACAGCGACCAGCTTTTGGAAAGAAAACTTTGTCCACTGACTATCACCCTTCATGTGGCCTGATTCATCTGTAAAGGTGCTCCACAGCTTTGAATGAAAGTCTGATGACCTGAGGCATGGAAATTAATGCAATAATCATTCCCCTAGTGAGAGTGGACCATCTCCAAGGAAAGGAGTAGCATCTATCCCCTTTCTTGATTGCTTCTAGACTCACTGTTACACACTGGGCAACTTCTGCTGGCACCACAGGAGGCAGGACAGTACATCTGAACCCCTCTCCTGCTTGGAGCTTCTGGCACTTCTGGACATTAGAACAACTAATTAATGGACTGAGATGAGAAATAAGCTTTTTTCAAGAGAGCATTGAAAGTATTGAGAAGTAAATATCTTTGGCCTATTGATGCTCGAGAGCTGAAATGTTCCTGTGGTCTGGCATTCAAACTGATGGGATTTTTTTGTGTGTTTTCCTTTTTATTAAACAATTTTTGCACTTTAAGCAGAGTAAAAATTTCTGGAAAGCAGAAACAGACATTATCATCCAGATAATTTTTTCTTTCTGGTTTCAGTTCAGCTGTCTGGTTTTGTGCTAAGCAATAGCCAACCAAAACCAACAACCAACAAACATTCCCCATTCATTTTTTTCTTCTGGACAGAAAAGCATGGTTTGTGCGTGGCTGTGGATGAGCCACTTAGAGGGGACCTGCAGCTCCCACTTTGCCTTTTTCCACCATAGGGTGCTGTGGCCATGCTGAGATGGCAGAAGGGTTCTGGTGGAGACCTGTCACCTTCCCACTAGCTCCCCTGGGGCAGTTTCACTGGAGGAAACATCTCTTTACCATCTGAAACAACTCTTCAGTGAAGTCATCCATGGAGTAACTGGGCAGCCTTGAGCTCTCTAAGAAGAGAATCTTTTCCAAAGCCTTTTGAGAGTGGTTGGAGCAGGCAGCATGGACCATGCTGCTTCTCCTGAGACCCCTCACAGACACAGCTGTTGGGAAAGTGGGGAAAGGCAAAAGGCACCTCATCAGCAATGGGCAGTTGCTTGAACCTCCAGAAAGTAGCTGAAGGTTGAATCCACGTGAATTCTCTCTGAAGTAGTTCAATCAAATGAATGAGAACTATTAGTCTTGCACCTACAGGATTTTAAAACTCTTTACTAAAACCAGTTATAATAACCATATAATATTAAAAATGCCTTGCAATTATGCAATTATTTCTTTCAGAGAACCTCAAGAATTTGGCAAACAAACCCAATATTACTTCTCTTGAATAAAAACCACTGCAATTGGAGTTCCCCTGCAAGAGCTGGGCCATTAGAATTTACACCAGGTGACTCCAAAGCTTGATGTGATCATGATGGCACATGAGATGAGCTTCTCTTTCTGGACCTGATTGCCTGTGAAAGTTCCTTGGAGTGCAATTTTTCTCCTGTTTCTCCTGTTCCTATTGTGTTAAACCAAAGTTAGGCTTAGGATATGGAGAATTTTCCCTGCTGTGAATCCCATGATAAAAGGCCATATGAGGATAAACTCATTCATATTTGCAAGGTGCTTATAATTCAACAAAGTGAGGGGGCACACAAAGTCAGCTTGAATTAATCATCCTTGTGGGTGACAGCCTCATTTTTAGGGCTTTCTTGTGAATTCCAGATGAGCAGAGTATTCAGGCTGCTGATTTTTGGAGTTGGCAGCTCTTTACCACTGCCTAATTTTCACTTTTCAGTAGCATTTTTGACTTGCCATCCCTGGGCATCTCTCTGCCTGCCCTAGAGCATTACTAGCAGTGAGAGAAATGGAAAGTGACTGATGTTCTAAACATGTTGTAATTGGGAGAAAAATCCCAGGCTTCCTGGCTGCAACAGCTGGGCTTTTGTCCAGCTGGTAGAAGCTCTGGCTGCTTGCTAACACCTTTGCTTATTTTTCTGGTCCAGTCTCATGTGCCAGTGGAGCTGGCACAGGACACGAGGGCCTAGGAAGTGTGTTCACCATGTTTAGCTAAAACACATATTGCCAAGAATATACATTCTCCACACGCTCAGAAGATGGTTGTCCTGGTGACGCTCACTGGGCTGGGGTTTGGTTTCATTCATGGTCAAATCCAGAGAGAATGAATGAGGGAATAATTTTTTTAAGACTGAGCTTCCCGGAGAGCGAATACAGGCCAGGAAAAGCGATGCTCATTGCAACCACGTGTAGAATCAAACTGACCTTATACCACAGCCTTAAATGCTAAATGGTCTGTAAAGTCTGTGTACCTGAAGAGAATACCCAGAATGGAAACCAGCCATCAGCCAGCCTCTGAAAATCTGGAAAAGCAGTGGAGGACACTGAAACAGAACTTTGCTTTATATCTACAGATGAAAGGGGCCGTGCCAAAGGAAAGTTTCAGAAGATTGCCTCACTTTTTACTATGGTGGATTCTGAAGCATCTTTATTACAAAATTTTGGGGAAGATGAGCATTGCTACTCCTGGTACATTCATACCTAGCAAACCTGGCTGAGATTTCACAGCAGGATGTTGTTGTGGGCAGACTGGAAGCAGAAGCCATATCCCAAAGGACACTCCAGATAGAGCTAGAGAAGTTGGATTAAATTTACCTGGGCAACTTCTAGCCAGCTCTGCCCAAAAGGAAGAGGTTTGTTGTTTTTTTTTCTTTGCTTTCAAGAAGAGTTTGGAGGTTTTCACCTCCCAAGGGTGTGCCACCTCTGGCAATTAACCACCACTTGTCCCCATGCACTCAGACCCTGGAGGAAAATCATCTTTCCTTCTTCTATTTTTCTAACCACTCCATGATGAACCACATGAGAAAAGGAGCATCCAAGAAATGGATAATTTTCTTACCTTGTTAAAATTGGGAGACCTCACCCTTGCCCCTTCTGAGTCACTAAATGCCCGGCTAATGGCAAACTGGATAGCCAGACCAGTCATAGTCCCAGTGGAGAGTGGCTCTATCTTCTGGACAGCTTGCAGGAGCCCAGCTTTGGTTTGGTAGGCCTTGAGGGAGAACTCGTTCTTGACGGCACTGGCATAATTGATGACACCCACCCGGGTGGCGTTGGGGCCCACGTCCAACCCCTCGATCACCTGGGACACGAAGACCTTGATTTTCTCAAACTCATGTGGGCGCACGCTTCGAGAGCTGTCGATGATGAACACCAGGTCGGTGGGTTTGGTTCTGCACAGAGTGCCTGGAAAGGGTGAGGAGGGAGGAGAAAAATGAAAGAAGAAGGAGAGAAAAGTGTACTTGGAGGGAGACGATGGTCTTCTTAGCGCAGCAGCTGAGGCTAGAGGACCTGCGAGCTGCAATCCTTTCTCTGCCTGCATCAGAGAGGCCCAGGGAGACCACTTTAACCTAATATTTCTAAATGTTCTTTTTCCTTTTGTAGGGAAGTGTCTGTAAGAAAAGCACAGTTACTGGCTAACAACGTGTACTTCTGAAGGAGTAACTTCTGACGAGAAACCAGCGCTGCACTTGTGGGAGCAGGTTGCCCACTTGTCACCCCAGGCTATTGCTAATGTCTGCACGAAACTTCATAAAACTGTAAACTGAAGCCTCTGCCTGCACTTCTGCATCAAAAAGGGTCTCAAAATGAGTTGCCACTTTTCAGACACGGGTAAGCAATCCACACAGACGTTAATTAATGAGATCGTGTCTTCGTCATGCATGACCAGAAGCAGGCATGCAACTCAGCAGTTCAGATTCACTTGTGAGTCGAGATACCCAGATTAACTAACCAACATAACACGAGCCAGTCTCGTGTTCTTCAGCTAGAAGCACTAATAATGATATGAGGTAACACAGAAAAGACCAGCGCTGTTTTATCTCTGTGAGCTGGGGAGGGAGAGCACAACAGAGGGATGTAGAACCACGTAATTGACAGTTAATCTCTACAACCCCATAGTAAGACACGAATATCCACTGTAAAAAGTAAACGGTATAAACAGGAAGCATTAGCAATGCAAAGAGCTGAGTGATTTTTAAAATAAATTTTCTCATTTTCATGCTGTTTTCCATCCTAATTTTCAACTGTGGCAAAACATAAAAAGAGCTGATATTTTTTATGATTTTCTAAATGAATTGCCCCATTTTTCCCACCAGATCTATAGCATTCTGTTCCTTTAATTTTTTTCTATCACTTCTGCTGTCTCTGTAGGGGTATCAAGTGCTCTGTTAATATTTGATTTCTGCAGAGAGGGACGATATAGGTTATATCATAAAGGAGATTTCTGCAAACAGATTTTTAAATGTGAGCTTTTGGGCCAACAAATCTGTTCCAAATTATGACATAAATATTATAGCTAGTCCTCAGTGTGAAATCTAATGGAGCTTTCAGTCTTTCAGACAGATGAAAATAAATACCCTGTGATATATCTATAAAGAATATAATCAGGTTAGTTTCCTCAGAGACATTAATGCAGAATCTGCTTCTGGCTCCCAGAAAGGTCTCTCTAAAAGATGGGAGCTCTGTGTGTAGCGGGAAGCAGGCAGTTTTTACTTTGTCAGATGCTCTAGTTTCCGCTAAAATGCAATAATACAACCTTTTCCCACGAGGGTGACTTCTGCTATATTGCATAATTTATTGCAGAGGAAGGAAAAACTCAGTTGGTGGTCCATCTATGGTATTGCAAATCCCTTTACCAGGGGTTGGTTATGCCCATTTTACAGGTGAGAAATGAAGGTATTGAGAAAAGTTCAAATTGTTGCAATCAGTTCCTCCAGAAATCAAGTACAGTTTCCCCTTTGCTGCCGTAGCTAACGAATCACATCTGGTTTTAGTGACAAACCAAGGAAGAAAAGTTATTTATTTTTCCCTAGGAACAGTAGAATCCAATAGAAGTTTTGAAATTGTGGGGGGGGTTTGGTGGGTTTTGGTGGTTTGTTTTTTTTTATGGAAGCCCTGTGATTTTGCCCTAAATAACATTTTAATCCTCTTTTTATGAGAGTGAAGTATATTTTAGGGAAATGAGGAGCAAACAAGAGATATCAGATGGGAGCTATGGGATTTCATCCTGTCTGGTCACAGCCTCTGTGCACACATCAGGGTCTGGAGGACAGGTCTTGGTTATCTCCAGGAGGTAACAGTCAGAGTCTTGCTCTGGATAGTTTATTTTAATCTTGAATCTTGACTCAGAATCTTGACTCAGCATAGTTTATTTTAAAGAAGTTAAATTAGACCAGAAATAAAATCCCCCCCTATTTTTAAAAGTGTCCACATTTGTAGTTATTCAGGAATAACTGAATTTTATGCACTGGTTTAGCAGAAAATATCTCTTCGGGCATCTTTGCCATATTCATTAAAAGAACCGGAAACTCGCCTAGTAACTCAGAATTAAAAGGTGTTTATTTTAGAAATAGAGATTGCTCAGAGTAGGGCTGCGTTGAATGTCTGCTCTGTTTAGTCTCCTCGCTTTGGTAGTGCCTAGTGGCTCTGCAGCAACGACAGCCCTCCCTTTCCAAATCAGTGTATGGGAGAACTCCCCGTCGCGACCACCAGCCCACGCCGCAGTCACTGTCACGCCTGTTTTACAGCTGTCAGTCTGCCCAGGTATACGTGTTTTGCACCATCATAAGACCATTCAAGCATTTTTAAAACCCAGTAGTAGTTCTTGCCTTGGCCACCTCTCCTGCAGTGAGCTCCCCAGCCTGGCTGGAGCCCCCCACAGCATCCTGCCCCTGGCAGAGGAGAGATGTGTCCTCCCTACTGGACCCTCCTCCCTTCATTGCAGGAGTTAAAGACCGTGCAACCTAAAGAGCAGGTGGCTCATCTCCCATCTGCCTGCCCTACACCCCACTTGGAAAAACAAACAGAGCAGGATTTTGCTGAAGAACGGGTGAAGTAAAACTTAGGAAAGTCCCATCCTCAGCAACTTGACCCTGGGTCGGTTCCTTCCTGCTCCGTGAGGTTAACCAGAGCCTGGGGTGTCTGGCCAACTCCTGCTTGAATTCTTGGCAAAACCATCCCTCTGCAGAGCTGTGGGGAGGAGAAGAAGTTCTGGAAGGCAGAGGAGAGTCCTTCTCCTGGCTGGGCCTCCTCCAGCCAAAAGCTGTGAGCCCTGAGGCTGCTGCTGCTCTAGGAGCTGGGGCTGACCTGATGGCACCTTTGCCGTGCCTCCCTACAGACCTCCCACTATTTCTCTGAAGCGATGCAAGAGGCAGAAGCAAACACATCACCAGGTTCTGCTGCCTCGGGAAAATACTTGACAAAGCTCCTTTGCTTCCCCAACTCATGTTGGGTATTTCTTTTTCCTTCATCTCCTTCCCAGTACCATGGCAAGGAGGTAGAGGACCGACACCACGCGTCCCACCACCACTGCTGAGCTCCCCCACCTACCTCTTGGCTGCGGAGGGGCCCCGCAAACTCCATAGCTCTGGAGGAGAAGCAGCAAAGAGAGCAGCGAGGCAGAGACAGTCCTGTCCATGGCTGCAGAGGAGCCGGCGGCTGGATGCGGAGTGGCGAGCAAGAGCCTTGGCCCAGAGGTATTAACCTGCCCTTCCTTGGGGAGGCACGGGGCCAGCCCCTGACACGTGGGGCTGGGGGTGGGGGGTGTGGGGGCACCGAGGGGAGAGGGACGAGCAAGAAGGACTTAGGAGAAAATCTTGCACCAAGGTGGGGAGGGGGAGGATGTCCAGCCCCGCCGGCCCCCAGCCCCTCCACAATGGCTTCATTGCTGGGCAGAGGGGATGGGAAGCCATAAAGAGACCTGCAACGGTGTGGTATGTGGGGAATCTGGGGCCCTAACAGTGGGACCAGTGAAACCAGCCCTGGGGAACTGGGGTTGGCCTGTCAATCACCGGCTCCCATCTGCAAACCCTGGGCTTTGCCACAGTAAGCAAACGGTCTGCGGTGTGTCAGGCTGGTGTCCTTCCTCCGGCAGAGCCCAGGGAGGGGGGTGAAACGGGAATAGGGTCACACAAATCATCCCTCCGTCCCTGCCTCTGCCAAGCGCGGGGCTGGAAGCCAGCCTGTGGGATCTGGGGGCTTCGCTCCCTTGGCTTGATTTGCAGGAAAATGCTGGGTCGCAGGAGGAGGGGAGGGGAAGAGGAGAGCAGGGCTCGGGGAGGCACGGGCGAAACCTGGGGTGCAGAACAAATTCCTTCCTGCGGGAAACAGTTACTTCTCTATGAGGCTGTGCCCCCCCATGCAGGAGAGCAGGGAGGGGAAAGGAAGAACTCAGTAGCCTAAACTAGATAAATAGACAAGAAACTCAGGATAGACAGACAGATTAGAAGTTTGATTTATTTTTTACAGCGTAGCTTTCAGATCTGCGCACACAAGGGAGATACAGCTCCTGCCACTAAAAGCCAATAATCTAAACCAACAAATAAGACTGATGATGCTGCAAGTGAGCAGAAATCCAATGTTTTCTTTATGGAAGAGCAGCAGGGAGATTTGGTACTAGAGTAAGATGAATTTAATGATGGGTTCATCACAAAGCAGTGCATCTGTTTTCTTTTTTTTTAACTGTATTACACTATTGTCAGTTGATTAAAGCTCTTCCCTGATGGATAAGTCTTTGCTCACCTTTCCAGTTGTGCACCCTTGGAGCACTCATCCATTTAATCTGCATTGTGCTAGTGCAGGGCCATGGCAGACTACTTTTAATTTAAAGCCCAGTTTCTGTTCCCTTATCCAGAGCCACTCTTTACTCCTAAAGAGCTTCAACAGAGACTGAGAGCTCCTGTGGAGAAAGGCTCTTTGATTAGGGAAAAAAGGGCCTGTCCTTAGTGAAGCTGCCAGGCTATTCTGCACTCTTTCAACATTAAAGTGTTAATTAAAATATTAGAAGATGGCTATATTCCCATGCAAAATAAGCACAGATTTGTCCCACTGCTATCTTCCCAGGTACACGCCACCAATGACCGGCTTTCCACCATCTCTGGAGCTAGCTGGAAATTTTTATCGAGAAAGAACAAATGCTCCAAATGAGCTTTTTCGGTTTCCTTTTTGTCACTGAGGCCTTTTTCCAAGCCTGGCAGCATCTTATTTTATTTGCTTCTTATTTCAGAGCCCCTGGGATTAAAAGAGTGACCATGCAGGATGTGAAAATTGCAGATGGAGTGGTGCAGAAAACACATGCAGACCTTCATGTATTCATGTGCATGTACAAAGAGCACGTATAAAAACTTTGTGTATAAATGCTTATGCCTGTGAATGGATGGATAGATATATACACATGTGATCCTACATGCATATAAGCATGATGGCATGTATGTGTTGATGTATATAAATATATATGTGTGCACACAGAGGGACACATAACTCTCCTTCTTGCTTTTCATGGGTGTCTTTATATCATAGAATCAAGAATCACAGAATGTTTAGAGTTGGAAGGGACCTTAAAGACCACTCAGTCCCACCCCCTGCCCTGGGCAGGGACACCTCCCACCACACCACGTTGCTCCAAGCCCCCTCCAACCTGCCCTTGAACCCCTCCAGGGATGGGGCAGCCCCAGCTTCTCGGGGCAACCTGGGCCAGGCTCTCACACCAAAGAAGTTCTTCCCCACATCTCATCTCCATGTCCCCTCTTTCAATTTAAAACTAGTACCCCTTGTCCTATCACTACATTCCCTGATCAAGTGTCCCTCCCCATCTCTCCTGTAGGTCCCCTTCAGGTACTGGAAGGGTCTCTAAGGTCTCCCTGGAGCCTTCTCTTCTCCAGGCTGAACAATCCCAACTGTCTCAGCCTGCCTTCATAGGAGTGGTGTTCCAGGCCTCTGATCATCTTTGTGGCCCTCTGCTGGACCTGTTCCAACAGGTCCATGTCCTTCCTGTGCTGAGGACTCCAGAGCTGCACACAGTGCTCCAGGTGGGTTCTCACCAGAGCAGAGCAGAGGGGCAGAATCACCTCCCTGGACCTGCTGGCCACGCTGCTTTTGATGCAGCCCAGGATGGGGATGGCTCTCTGGGCTGCCAGCACGCACGGCCGGCTCATGTCGAGCTTCTCATCCACCATATAGGCATGGATTTAGATGAGTGCTATTATGTATAAATAATATTCACCGATATCCTTGTGTGCTTACATACACACAGGCACGTTTGCTCCTCGAATATATAGAACAGATACAGCTTTGCTTTTATGACAATTAGGGAACAAAGTGAAGTAAAAGTATAAAATCCAGGAGGCTTTACCTCCAGCCCTGCCTACGATGGGCTTCTCCCGTTGCCCTGCCCTGTGTACAAAGATCTTTTGGTGCAGACAGTACTTTCTTGCCATGAATAGGGATCATTCAGAGCCCTCCATAAATGAAGTCTCTATGGCTGTTCTTGCAGAGGAAAATATAAAGTTTCTCTGTGTCATTTTGCTGTTAATTAGCAAAGAAAGATAAATACATTTCAGGGGAATATTTTCACTAGTAGAGGCTGTGGCACACAAGCAACATTAAAGCTTTCAAAATAAGGTGAGAGGCAAAGGTGTGCTGGATACTATAGGTCTGCATTTATACCTCTGTAAAAGCAGTGTTTATTTTTAAAATATGAAACATAATTTTTCCCCAGGCCTCCGAAAATGAAAACACTGGTCTCAATATTTCAAGAGGAAAATACGCATTTAAAGCTTTTCCCGAGCCCGCTTGCAATGTAAACAGACAAGCCATTAATGGCTCACGCTGGCCCTGGAGCAGCCCTGCCATTCTGCAGAGCTGCTATTGTGGGCTTCACGTGTCCTGGCACTAGGATGGTCTGCTGTTCCCTCCAACACAGTCACAGCCGTGTCCCCTTGCTAAAAACGTGCTTGTTTTAAATACCAGATTCCCTCTTTCTTTCCACCACAGCATGGTCAGCAGAGGATCCTGGTCCCACCTTTCTCCTGCTGCAATCATATGCTCCAGCCTGATGGGAAATTGTTGTGCGTAGCCAGGGAGATTTTTTTCCCCAAAAACTGTGGTCCCTTTGTGTTATTATTGAGTGCAGATGGAGGAGAAAGGGCACAGGGATGGAGGTGGTGATTAGAGGCCTGGAGCATCTCCCTTACAAGGAGAGGATGAGGGACTTGGGTCTTTTAGTCTGGAGAAGAGAAGACTGAAGGGGGACCTGATCAATGCCTATAAATACTTAAAGGGTGGATATCAAGAGGATGGGGCCAGTCTTTTCTCAGGACAAGAGGTAACAGGCACAAACTTGAGTATAAGAAGTTCTACCTAAACATGAGGAGGAACTTCTTTCCTGTGAGGGTGGCAGAGCCCTGGAAGAGGCTGCCCAGGGAGGTGGTGGAGTCTCCTTCTGTGGAGACATTCAAACCCATCTGGACACGTTCCTGTGGGACCTGCTGTGGGTGGACCTGCTTTGGCAGGGGTGTGGACTAGATGGTCTCTGGACATCCCTTCCAACCCCAGGTGATTCTGTGATACTGATAGTCAACGCATGCACCTGTATGGGTTTTTCTGACCTGGGTTTGCACCCTGGTCCCTTGTTCTCCACCTCTCTGTTCAGGTTATGACCATTCTCAGGATGGACTCACAAATATAATTTTTTTGGAGAAATCTCCAATACATGCTGGGATGATCTGCTCTACTTCACCAGCACTATGGGTAAAAGCACTTTGCTGATGGCTGCAGCCTCTTTGCTCCCACCAGCGGGTGGGCAGAGGGGCTGGAGAGCTGGGACCACCTTGTCATTACTGGAGTGAGACCATGGCTGTTGATGCCCCTTGTTGGCCGGCTCAGATGGATGAGCTTGGTTACACTAGGCTTGTCTGCAGGGTCTGGATGTCACAGCATGGATGAGACACGTTTAACAACATGTGGCAGTATGATGCTTACCATCAGAGTGCTTCAACTGCTGGGAGATGTCAGCTGGAAAATAATGACATTGTGAGTGCTCAGCAGGACTGGAGAGCCTTCACCCTGCCTTGAGAACCGACACAGCCTGGCTACAGCCAAGACCTCTGCCTGCAGGTGAATGAGACTGAATTAAAACAGACTGCTTTCCAAGAACAATCAGGTTCAGCAGGAGACTCCAGCGTGAAGTCAGGAGATACAGGTTGTCTTCCCCAACATGACCAGTTGGGGAAGCATCATCCTCTGATGACACAGGATGGAGAGAGGGTTTTCCTTCATTGGCTGGGGCCTCAAAGTTCTGTGGGATGCCCCAAACTTAGTCATTGTTTGCTCGCTGTGCTGTGTTCTCCTTCGGATCCTCCCTTGTTCTTTGAACAACCTTTTCCTTGTTTGTAAAATCCCAATGCTAAAATACCACTCTGCTGGATGCCTTGATTCTTTGGGTTGTTAAATCTGCCAGCCTTGGGATGGTCCAGGAAAGACGAAAGCCCAGTTTAAGTACTGAAAGTACCAAAAAGCAAACACATACTCATAGGGACAGTATTACAGCTAAGAGGTGGTAACTTCTCATTTGTCATAAGATAAGCAAGCCTGATGGCATAAACAATATAAATGCAGATACTTTCTCTATCACTATATGCATAAGATTTCACAGGAATGTAGATCAGACGGGAAAAGCCAAGAAAAATGACATTTTAGTTTCAGTAGTGCAGACATGCTTTGTTTTGATTTAACATTTTACTTTTCCAATTCGTTTTGCTCAAGTTATATTTTGGAAAAATATTTTCGCTTCCATATGCACACATTTCCAATAAACATACCATTATTGCATTTAATATCTTAGTATAATTTTCACACTGCAACAAACCAAACCGAGAGATAAAATCAAAACAAATCAGTCTCTAAGGATCTTCCCTGTAAATGACCCAGAACAATGTGAAGGTTTTCTGGGGGAACAACTGAATCAAGATGCATGGATCTTGAGACATTTCCAAACTTCCAATAGAGTTCAAGTACAAGGCATTTAAAATACTGGATATTTTTTTATTTTTATTTTTTTTAAAAAAAAAGCACGGTGTTTGTAGCCCTGCACCATAAACAGCTCTTGGAAGGGGTCGGGAGATGTGGCTAAGTCATACTAGTTGAGGCAGCAGTGTGAGAAGAGGGTTGGGAAGGGACAAGCAGCCAAATCCTGAGTTCACTGTTGATATTTTATTTCCTTCTAAACAAACCTGTTAGTTGTAGTAAACACAGTTTTGCCCTCCAGCCATCAGAAAACTCCAAGGTTTAGCAAAATGCCCAGTAATTTTTTTGTTTCTTTCAGGTTTTCTTTGATGTTCCCCCGTGAGGGGGGATTCTGAGGTGGATTCGCAGCCTCCATTTTTCAAATACTCAGAGAAACGGTGACAAAAGCTGCCATTTAGTCAAAGCTCCAATTCTTGTGTTTTATCCCCACGGTGTTTCTATTTCAGTCTGTTCCAGGGAGCGCGGAAGTCCCTCCCAGCCGGCTTCATTACCAGAAAGGATATTTACTGCACCACCACCGTATTGAGAAAGTGATATTTACAGCAGTGAGACCAGTGTAAAGCACAAACCAAGTGATGTAAAGGGTGAAAGACTGGGGAGAAATGAACGGCTTTAAATGCAACCCTTTCGACAGCTCAGGATCAAAAGAACCGCTGTTTATCCTTTAAGCTGCAAATGGCTGGCAAATATCCTTGTGCTCTGATGCTGTAAATAGTAAATGCTGTTTATGGCTGGGTAATGTTTATGTATTTTATGGGTCATGTTTATTTCAGAGGGATCATTTTTTATTTACCATGTTAACCTTGCCCACATCCCTGCCCTGGGACTGAGGTGCCTCCTGGGCGCTATTCTTGGCTCTCCTGCTGACCACCTGCAAACCTTGGGCAGCTTATGTCCTCCCTCCATGCCTTCACTTCTCCACCTTCATAGTGCCACCGACAACGGTGGCCTGACCCAGAGTCACAGAATCACACAGTCACAGAATGATACAGGGTTGGAAGGGACCTCTCGAGATCATCTCATCCAACCTGTCACTGGGCACCACTGAGAAAAGACTGGCTCCATCCTCTTGATGCCTTTAAGTATTTATAGGCATTGATCAGATCCCCCTTCAGTCTTCTCTTCTCCAGACTAAAAGACCCAAGTCCTTCAGACTTTCCTTGTAAGAGAAATGTTCTAGTCCTCTAGTCATCTTTGTAGCCCTTTGCTGTCCCCTCTCCAGTAGTTCCCCGTCCTTGAACTGGGGAGCTGGACCCAGTGCTCCAGCTGTGGCCTCACCAGGGCAGAGTAGAGGGCGAGGACAACTCCCTCGACATACTATGCTCTATGCTATGCTCTTCTTGATGCACCACAGGCCTTCTTGGCTAGCAGCTAGCTCCATCACGTTTCCAGATGCCATTTCAAAGACCCTAAGGTTACATCTGTCCTACTAAATTGCTTGAACAAAACAGCAATATGCCTTATCATTTGTAAAGATGAAGGCTGCTGTGTGGGCAGCTCTTTTTCTCTGAGGTGAAGGAGCCAACACAGCAGCTGTATCAAGGCAAAGCATATAGAAGGACCAGGGTAGGAAAAAGTAGTAATAAAGACTCTGGGATCATCCAAGAAGAGGGACCGTTTTGTAAAATAACTTTCACTAGAAATGTTACAAAAATCCTGTGAGCAGAGACACAGGGATGAGAGATCCTCAGCTGGAGCCCATGGGGGTGTCTGGCCTGATGGATGAGTGCGCAGAGGGAAAGCGAATGGCAGCAAAAGGATTTGGGCAGATGCATGACCACACTGCCAATTTCTGTCATTCTGGGCCCACCACCAGGGACAGCAGTTGCAGTGACTTTGTTTGACTGATACAAGTGAGTAATTATGTTAATGAACTGTCTTCAAGAAAGCTAAAGTAAAGCCTGTCTTTTTTCTTTTTTCTTTTTTTATGATGTTTGATTTATGCAATTATAATGGTGACTGTCCCAGACTCTCGAGTCTGAATCCTGGAAGGATTCTAGGTGTCATTCAAATCAGCAGGAACCAATGCAGCAAGAAAACCAAGCAGGGCAACACGGTCCCGGTGGTCAGGATGGTCTGCAGTGACAGGCTCCTGGTGAAAAGCCACACATCCATCACCCGGGATTCCCTCCGCCGCTCCAGGGCCAGGCCGTACGTCAGCTCCAGGAGATGCCAGGGAATGCTGCCAAGTTGCTGTCTTTGCCCTCTTCGAGGTCTATTTATACCCACTCATGGACATCAGAATACCCTTGGGATAGGAGAGACCTTTCCATCACAGTGGACCCTATGACTGTTGTTCCTATTGCATTATGCATTATTTTTGCTGGGATGCTAGCAGCGAGCTCCACCATGTTTCCAGGTGCCATTTCAAAGTCTAATAGAAGCCAGCACCAGAAAAAAAATGCTTCTGACCCTCCCCAGGCTCTACTGACATTGTATTTTCTGCCAGTTTTGGTGCTGTTTAACCTCCAGGAGGATTTGCAGAATCAAAAGTTTTACTGAGCTTATAAGTATTTAAGGGGTGGGTTGAAGGATGTTGGAGCCGAACTCTTTTCAGTGTTTTCCAGTGATAGGACAAGGGGCAACAAGCTCCAGCTGGAACATGGGAAGTTCCACTCAAATCTGAGGAGGAACTTCTTTGGGGTGAGGGTGGCAGAGCCCTGGCAGAGGCTGCCCAGGGAGAGTCTGGAATCCCCTTCTCTGGAGATCTTCAAGCCCCGCCTGGATGCTCCTGAGTGATGTGCTCTGGGCAACCCTGCTTTGGCAGGGGAGTTGGGCTGGATGGTCTCTAGAGGTCCCTTCCAACTCCGACAATTCCATGAAATTCCATGAAATTTTGGGATCAAACCAGGATCACTCCTACCCATTCTGCACTTTCCCTCCCTTCTCAGAATGGACCCATGGTATTGCATGAGTCGTTTCCTTTTCCTTCATACCTCAGTTTCCTTTTCCGTGGAACAGGGAAACCAATGGAGCATGCTTGGTTTTGTTCCTTCTTTCAGAGCAGAGGGAGAGGCATGTCTCCTCCAGCTGATCAGCACAAGAATGCACAGGGAAGAACAAGAAATTAAACACAGCAGAAGAACTCAAAGCAACACACAGCCCTTTTTCCACTGGACCTTTTGCTCTGGGCCAGATGCAGGGAAAAACACAGTCAGTCAGGTAACCTCATGGACATCTCCAGAGTTTTGGAGTGTCTCTGCCTCCATGAGGTGCTGCTGCTTCTAAAGGTGCTTAAGTCCCTCTTACACACCTGTCCTGCCAGTGCTGAGATCATCAGCTTAATCCGTTCCTTACATTAAAGAATTGCTGCTCATTTCTCCTTTGTGTTAAAAAGAAAAAAAAAAAAGAGCAATGTGTGGAGCAGCATTAAGCACATCTGTGTGAGTTGGTTCTCAGCCTGTTTTGGAGAGACGCACATCAGTAAATCAGTTTAGAGAAGAAAAAACAGTATAACAGTAGCATATTAAAAAGGGTCTTTTATCACTCTCAAAACCAGCATTGATAGCGCCATCGTCTGACTTGCAAACAGGCTCGGGACAGCTTGTGTTCAGTTTGTGTTGGCCAAATCATCTAACATTTCAGAAAACCAAAACCACTTCCCGTCTAGAACTCAGCCCCTGACCTGACTGGAAACTCACAATAAATCTATACATTTTATCAGATTTCAGGTGGTTTTGAGCCAGGCTTTCACGGGGAACTATTCTGAGCCCTGGAGGGAAAATACTGCATGAAGCAGAGGGGTCGTCTGGCTCACTGAGAGCCCTGGATTGTCAGGTTTGTTCAGAAGACCAGGTGTGTACCTGGAGACTCAACTCCTCATACACGTTTGAAACAAACCCCGTCTCTGCAAGAGATGTGCTGAAGGTACTTTAGCTGTATCATCAAAGTCAATTAAACCAAGAGGCTTAGGGAATGTTTAACTCTGCTGCCGTGACTAAATAGCAAAGAGCATTATTGATGGGAATTTAATTAGAGGTAGACCATTTAAAGAAGTGGAAAAGGATTTCTAAAACAATTTAGTTGAATCACATTGAGGAACGCTCTTTGTTTTAGAAGCCAAATGAATTGCCAGCCTTTCTCCTAACGATACCTTGGGCAGGCCCAGTTAATGGGCTTTTTGTCAATCCTGACCAGTGGAATGCAGCCTGGTGAAGATGGCCCCATGCTGAGTTGTCATACACCATCTCAGCACCTACAGACTCTAATGAGGAATCTGAAGGGAAGGACTGTGCTTTCAAATACCTCCCTAAACTAAAAAGGAGAGAAGTTCCACACAGGTAATCCACCCTGTGGCCTCCTCCAGACTTGGCTTTGACCTTTCCAGCCGAGGTGGGCAGGTAGCTGTGAGAGAGGAGAAGCAGCCAGTTTCAGCATCCAACCTGGTCTTCGGGACTATGACCAAGAGGGCTGAGAGGTGATGTCTGGAAAGTACTGTAGCCTATTGATAATTCATATTTTCAAAGATAATGTTTTCTGTCTGCACCTAATAAAGCAAGACACTGGGCTGGACCTTGATACAATAAGTTGGGCTCTCAAATGCTTCTGCAAGGTTTTCTGGTTGAATTTTGGGTTGGTCTCTTGCTCTCTGGTCACATTTAAACAGTCACCATTTTCTGCTTGAGTGATTTGAGGGGTTTGTACTTCTGTGAGGGATTTTAAGCATGTTTAATGCACTGGAGACACTAAGATGTTATTGTGGTACACCCTTCCAGACTTCACATCTGTTGTTGAGTACCCCAATCCCCAGAATAAGTGACAGCACAGAGAAAGGAAACCATCACTCCTCTTCAGTTATGAGAAAACCAGCTCAAAAATATAGAACCACAGGATGGTTTGGGTTGGACAGGACCTTAAAGATCATAGAGTACCAACTCCCCTGCCCTGGGCAGGGACACCTCCCACCAGATCAGGTTGCTCAAAGCCCCCTCCAACCTGCCCTTGAACCCCTCCTGGGATGGGGCAGCCACAGTTTCTCTGGGTAACAGAGAAGTTGTGGATGACCAACATAATTATCTTTGTTGCCATATACATAAATACACATCTAATGAAAAGATCATGGGAGAGCACTGACATTTCCTAGTTATAATTTGTCAAATGTTCCATTGGAGCTTCTTGGGTGTTTTTTTTTTGTTTTTTTCAGAGCAGAACCCGAGGCTGTTTTCCACATCGTGGATGAAGCTGTAATAGTTATTACTGAGCAAATTACACATTTACACTGAGTTGTTTTAAAAAGCAAGCAACAATCCAAAAAGGTGAGCAGATGCTAAATTCCAGCTCCATCTCATCTGCCATCACCAGTGCTGTTCACTGACATCTACAGAGGGTGACCTGTGCAAGGAGAGTCAGTCATGAATGTGCCACACAAAGCATGCCGGGAGCAGAATCTTTATTGCTGGTGATAATGTGCAAGAGGAAGGAACAAGCTAGATTTTTAGATGAAATTACCGGGTTGGCTGTTAGAAATACCGTCTTTTCCTTCGCAAACAGCACACACACGAGATAACATCGGCCTAAGCTCAAAATACCATTTCTGCTAACTGATTTTTTTTAGAAAGGAAACTATTACTTCTTTGTGACATACTTCAGGCAGCAAAGACAGCACTGTTCAGAAATCAGACAGCAAAATATTGAAGCCATTAACTTCTTTTTTATTGAAACTCATCTTTCAAGTCACACTAAAAGCAAAAAAAAATGCAAACAGTCAGGTATAAAATGGCAGAGCAACACTGTGATGATTCCAGCGTGTTGCATATTCTGGAGCACACACTATTAATCACCAGCACAAGCAGGCAGGATGAGAGCTGCATCATAGTTCGTTTGAGATCTTCATTCTTTTGCCAATCCCTTTCCCTTACGATCCTCATTAAAAGACGCTGGTTAGCATAGCTTCAGGGTTGGACTATCTCAGTGAAAAGGTTGTGGCCCATTTTCCCCCTATTCCACTTCCTAAATATCTCAGCTGCTGTTAGATGTGAGACAGACGAGAAACAGCACCTCGCTGGTGGAAAGCAAGCCTGACAAGGGCCAGTGTCTACAATTCACATTACCCAGATGTTGGAGGCCAGTGATGGGAACTGCTGTGGTGCCTGCTGCCAAGTTTATTAAAATTAGCACTGCAGCTTGGTAGTACCAGCTCAAAACTGCCAGAGTAGAACAAGGCACCAACTCCAGTGGTTCACCATCACTCTTCGCAGGCTCATAAAGTGAGGTGGACTCTAATAAGCAAGACACTGCTACAAAGTAAGGACTTCTCAGTGAGGCAAGAGGCACCAGCAGCAATACAGATGTCTCCTCTTCAGGAGTGGAGCTTAGATTGTTACATAGGGTGGTGGGGCTTCCTTGGAAGGCAACTCTAAGGCTTCCTCATAGGATGGCAGCACAGCCTGAAAGAGAAGACCATCAGTTATGCTTTGGGGATCACATGGAGGGTTTCAGGTGGATTTGATCTTCTTTTTGTTTCTTTACCTGGTTCAAAACAGGGTAAAAGAACCACATGAGCTATGAGAGATAAAGAAAGAAATCCAGAAGAGTTAGAGGTCAGCAGCAGTTCATAACCACTTTGATGCCAGTTCCGCCTCCTTCTCCCAAATCATGGCTGCATTAAATGGACCAAGGCTCTTTAACATCCAGAATCAATGTCTAAGTGAAGAAGCTGAGCTCAGATCATTGCAGAGGGCCACGATGCATGCACAGCAGGGGCACATGCTGCTGGCAAGACAAGGCTCATCATATTTGCCAAGTTTCAACAAGACAAATGCCTGCACTTAGCTTTCCATCTTACTTCTCTTCCTCTTTACTTCTCATCCATCTTTACAGTATCTTTTATTTTTGGAAGATCTTCAATATCTTTCCATTGGGTCAGAGCAGCTGGATGCTACTATTAAAGAGATCATCAGTAATCTAAGGACATTCATATCCATTATTTAGCAAACTCTTAAGATGAAGGACAATGCACCACATCTCTCAGAAGGTGATCCAGTGAAAAGTGAAGGCAAACTTAATTTTAAACATGGGTAGCACTATTAGGCACAGAAACCAAAGTTCTGAAATTAAAAACACAACTCTGGACCAGAGAATAAAAGTTATATCTGCTTTGCCTGAAGAATAGGTTTCAGTTACAGATACCATTGACTTTGTTAGGTTTTATACAAAATTTAGAGGAATATACATAACTGGAAACTGATTATCAGTACCTGTGAATGCACATTTGAAGGCTGAACTATCTCTCAGAACACCAAAGAAGGAAAAGGAAGTGTCGTCATATACTTCATCAGTCAAAACCATATTTTTTTCCCAGTGGAAACATGACACAGTCTTTACTCACCTTTTCAACTGCTTGTGAGTCGACTTTCACCTCCTTTCTCTTGCTGGCTTTAATATACTTAAAACAGCTGAGGACACATTTGAACATATAGGCCTGAAAAAGAAAGGGAAAAACATCTGCCATTGCATTGCAAGTCAATGAGAGCCTGCACTTCTGTCATCAGCCTGCAATTGTCCTACTCTCTGGAGGTAGAAGCCTGGGACCATGTGTCCCAGGGCCTTCTAGGACAGTAACAATTCCATCTATTTGGAACAGAACAGTAACGTGGGAAGTCAATAGGACTAGTAACATCATTAAATATAAAGCACATTCTTAGGGCCTCTGAAAGTGCAATGTCATCAAGAAGGGAACAAAAGCCCGTCTTCCATGTTTTTTTTCTGAGCAGGCTTCAAAATTTGGATGAAAAGCACCTTGGGCACCACATCAACCTCCCAGAGATCCAAGGCTCCCTGGTCAACTGGGACTGACCTGAAAGGTCAGCTCATTCAACAAAATCCTGTACTTGCACAAGTTACACTTTTCTGACAAGACCGCCTTGCACCTCATAGAGTTACAAGATGCAATAAATAGAGAGCTTTTCTGAGAAAAATGGATCGATTGACGGATTGTGGTACAAGAAAATAAGCAAGGCCTGTGAAACATACCATATTAAACAAATATTTTCCCTACTCTGTGCAGAGAGGCAAAGTCGTGTGCCTCTTATTTTTATTGGCGTAAGACTCTACTTTAAAAACAGTTGGCATTTTCAAAGGAACATAGGGAGTTATATGCCCCGTGAAGAAGCCGTGTAGCTTAGGATTTCCTAGAACAATGAGGACTGTTTTTCTTGACATAAAGCCAAGATAAAGCACAGGAACAAGGAATGAAGTATCTGAGTTGAAGGAATCCATCTCTCAAACAAATTTCCAGAGATGAGGAGGTGAATCCAAACTGTGACCACCTTTAGGGAATATTGCAAAATCCTTCCCCCTTCCAAAAGCTTCTTCATACAGAGAGCAAATGTGCAAGACACTATAATGTGTATAATATATATGCTGTCATATAAATTGTATGAAATCCTCTACTCACCCGCAAAAGAAACACCAATAAATTAAAAAAAAATCATACAACAAAAAAATCATTTCTGTGATTTTCATTCTGGACATGTTTGCTGCTGTGCCAACCAGTATCTGCACCAAATTCAGTGAAGTTGACTTCAGTTAAGACTGCTACAAGCAACAGCAGGTTTGAGCAGAATATATTAGTATACACAGCTTATGTAGAGGCAGCCAGTGACCTTGGGATCATCCCATTATTGACTAACTCCAGACACTCAAGAGTCACTGTAGGATACCCTTCTCCACACTGAATTGAAGAGAGAAAATTTCTCTGGCAGCTGCTGACATTATAAGTGGGCGGGAAGCTTGTCCTAGAGGTCAGGAATCAAGCTACTTCAGAAGTAATTATGTTAAACCCTTTCTTTCATTTCCCATCAGAAATGTTTTATTCCCCTTGGTTTCTGCATTCTTATCACAGTGGTGGTGGAGGGGAATGACTTTATAATACTGAGGTGAGACAAAGATTACTCGTGGAGACACAGATCAGCAAGGGAGACGGCCTTCATGGTGTTATGTAAGCATCACCCCTTCATCTCTCTGCCATTTGACTACTTTGCACCTCCAAGGAACAAAGACTTGGAAAACTGATGATATCACCATTGAGGCTCTAGCAGCAAGCATACAGCCAGACACCACACTGTAAGGAGCTGTGAATCACAGAATTGTAGGTTTTGGAAGGGACCTTCAGAGATCATCTAGTCCAACCCCCCTGTCCAAGCAGGTTCACCCAGACAAAGCTGGACAAGAATGCATCCAGGTGGGTTTTGAACATCTCCAGAGGAGACTCAGTGAAGTTGCATGGATATACTTCCACATTACAACAGGACATGATCCCTGCAAAGCGCGGTGTTAAATGAGAGAAAGGAGGGAGAGGAGCATTACCATCCCCCAGAATTGTCAGAGAAATCTTTCATGCTAAAAGCGTGAGCAAAGTCTTGCAGGTCTCATATGAGGTCACTGGCAGAGGTGTGCGGTGGGGCAGGTGCCCCATCTCTTCTTCACCTGACAGACCACCTTTTAGCTGAGCTATGCCATGGTGTGGGATGCAGATAACTATCTGGGGGCAGTAATTGCAAGTTGGCAGGCAAATAGCACCAGAAAACACAGAAAGAACATTTTAGCGTAAGAGCAATAAACACTTGTGATGGGTCATTAAGCAAATCAATTTATGCAAAAAGATCCTGGGCTAGTCCAGCATATTTAGAAGCTACCTTGGTGTGGGCATTCAGTGAATTGAAACTGATAGGCCCTAAACTGGCCAAATTGCCTTTTTAGGTCTAAAATATTCCATGTTTTTGCCACGTTCCTCATCAAATCTTTATGACTTGGAAGGAACTCTCTCATGAAAATGGTTTTGCTACACATGGAAGAGGAGAGGGATTGTCACTAAGTTTAAAGAATGGGGTTCCTAATAACTTGTTTTGGGGAGTTTAGGAGACTAAGTAGTATTTGTGCCTGTCCATCTTTTTTAATTACCCTCCCCCATCCCTCCTCCTACAAACTCGTGCACAAAAAGTCATTGCAAGTTAAGCACTCTTGTAGCTAACCCTGTGGAAAATTCAAATCAAATCATTTGCCAGGTCAGTGAGATTTCTGCTGACGACCCGCACTGCCAGCTGGGTCTCAGGGTTACCTCCACTCCCATTGCGCAGTTTATGCAAATATTAAAGGATATGCTAAAGTCATGTCTGCAGTGCAATCACACAAGACATTCCACTCCACAGTGGCTGATCTGGCCACCTGGGAAGAGTTTGAATAAAAAACGCTTTCCAACTAACAAGTAGCATTTTTCACTGTGACAGAATCTGCTCAAGTACCTGGAAAGATCTGCTTTTCTTATCTGGTCTGAAACCCCCCAGTGAAAAACCTGTTCTCTGATCCATTGAAGCAAGAAGAATAGAAACGATCTCACAGTGGAGTTTTCTGAGATGTAAGCAGGATTTAGCAGCTCACGGGTTTTAATTAAATTTCAGGGTATCAGTGTGCATAACTCTGCTTACATCAGTGCGGACACAGCGACTCACCCAACTGGAAGATCTAACCTGCTGCTTAATGATCTAATTTATTTTGGCAAACAATAGCAGAAGTTTCTTATATTTGTTTCCAAACATCCTTCTAGAGATGAATGGGCAGTAAGTTTGTGGAGAGATTTAGCTTTATATCTCATGTCTACAGAAACATGAACCCAGTGATTTGAATGTTAGACCTGCCACAGACACTACACTGAGGCACAGCTCTGATTATGCCCAAAGAGAGACGAACGAGGCAGGTTTGAGAGAGAAGTAAACCAAATTCCTCCTATCCCACAGGCAGTAGAGTTCCATGTCAGCCTCACCAGACCCAACAGCCATTTACCTTCAGAAAGAGGACAGCGATGAATGCAACGGTGAAGGTGACCATCGCTTTGGCATATTCCTCCGTTGGTAACTTCTCCAGGGTTGGCAAAAAGCCCTGTGAAATGAGGAAGAAGATCTCAGTCATACGCTCTTGTTCCCTCTACCAGGGTCACACAGATCTTGGTGATCTCATCAAGTTTCTCAGCCTGCCTCTCAGAAAGGCAGGACAGGCCACCTTCCTGTCCTCATCAGAGAGAGTACAGGGATATTTTTGCCTCCTACTCTTTACATTCCTTTGGCAAAGATTTTCAGACCACTATTTAAATAAGAGCTACAAGTATGACTGTTTAATAAAGATGAGAAGTCAAGGCATTTTCAATGCACGCAGGCAGGCTCTATCCAAATCATTTTGCTCTGCAATTTGCATCTATAAGATCCTTACAAGAAAAACAAGGTGTGATTTCAAGAAACACATGCATAAGCAAGCTGTCAGTCAAGGACACCGCGTTGGTGAGAACATATGGAAAATCCTCTTTTGTCATCAAACAGAGCATTTCTGGGTATACTGTAGAGATCAGACAAAGTTTACTCTGTCTTAGCAGCCACTGGAAGAAATTTCATAGGTGTTCACGGCATGAAACATCAGTGGAGCTTGCTCATAACCTACCCCATTGTCTGTGGACTTGAGGCTGAGATAGGTGGGGACCTCCATGTACGAGCTGCAGAGAGTGAGGATGCTCAGGCAGAAGTCCAGCAGCTGCAGGGCCAGGAAAGGGATCTTTGAGTGTCCCTGCTGCAATAAGGGCAGGGAACAGCAATTCGGTTATGATTACACGATTGTGTCACTTACACAGATTTTCTCCCTTTTACACAGGGCCTGTGCTCTGTTGTTATTTACAGCCTAAGCTATTTAATTCATTTATATTAGCCAAAATGATGAGTAAACCATCTTGTTGGTCTAATCCACACAAGCTCCTCAGAAGGGGCCTCTAGCTGGAGCAGTGATATTCCTAGCTTATCTCCAGCAGACCCTTCCTAGTATGGGCACACCTGGAACAACCTCCCCAAAGCCCTGAGGCGGAAAACAAAACCATCAGGAAGATTCCCAGACATGGGAAATTAGACAATGTCCTCACTGTCACTAGCTTTCCTTGCACACCCTCCAGACCCCAAGGATTTTATCGTGTCTCCAGTCAGCGTAGGAATGAAGATCTGTAACCCAAGATGATGATCTTTCACGTGGGTATGTCATCCATACTACATGATGCGTGCATCTCCATCACACAGAGAATAGAGAAGATCTGTGAGTTACCTGTTACCTACCGTGTGGCTAAGGGAGGACACAGAAATGATCACTGGAACTTGTATGTAGGAGCTGAACATTGTTAGGAGGCTGAGGAGAAAGTCCATGACTTGTAGAGCAAGGAATGGGATCAGGAGACGTTCCCTTTTCTGAGAAAGAAAAGCAATGCCAGTTATTTCTGTTCTGAGAGGGAGGAGATGACCAGCTGTCAATACCTGAGAGGACATGTATTAAGCTACCCCAGGAATAAATACTTTCCTGCAATGTCTGCATCTAATTCCACATATTGTTGTGACAATTGATTCAGGAAAAATGAAGGGCATCAATAGCTATTTTTTCACTCCCTTGTAAAGTTTCTGTGAATTTTTGCTATGTGACATTGGCACTTGATCCCTTCAGAGCTGTCATTCAGCAGTCCCCAAAGTTTGCCACTGCAGAGAAAGCTGGGCTCCCACACCAATGGTCATTTCTTCTCCTAAAATGGGAAAGGAAGCCCCAGCGTAACAGAGGAGTTACGGTTCCCTTCCAGGATCTGACTTGCAAAAGAGCAGGGAAACAAGGCAATAAACCAGCATTTCCAAATAAAAACATTTCCATTCCTTGACACAAAAAGTGGTCTTGATGGAAGCATCACCCAGATTTGGGAAATCTGGCAGTTAGCAGCCTTGCAGATGAGGCTGAGACTGCAAATCAAACTTCCCCCTCTGTAAGGAGGCAGAGATATTTATCTGCTTTTTTTATCATACTTCAGCATTTTCAGTGAGCTTTCTCTAGTTTCTCCTCTAACTCAGAGAGGCCCCAAGCAGCAGCTAAATGGCGTTTGTAGGGGACATACCTTCACCACACCAAGGAGGAGGTTGAAGCTGATGATAAACAGCATGATGATCAACAGGAAACTGGTGATGACATCAGCTAAAAGTAACAAAAGTAATTACCACATTACTAAAAGCCAGGATCTAATGTCCCAGTTCAATCATACCTCTAAGGAAGAGTTAATGTCAGACAGGTCTGTGTATCCGGAGGGAATGAATGCCCTGCAGCTGGAAGGTAACCCTCTTTTCCTCTTCTACACCCACTTTTTCACCTGTCTTTGAAGCTTCTGTTTCCTTAGCCACTGGGTTGAGCAGGCTGTTGGCTCAGGCACATGAGAGGCAAAAGCCTTCATTTATTGCCTGGACTAAAATTTAAGATATCCTAGGCTACAATATTAAGGTAAAATGAAGTAGGAAAAAAAGGCAGAGTGTTTTTAGCTAGTGAGTAATTAGTCTGATTTGGAGATTATTTTGATACTCAAAGGCAGATAAAGTAACTATCAGTGAAATCTGGTGAAAGATCTGCAAGGTTCTCAAGCAGACAAGCAGCACAAGTTTTAACCACCCACTGCTAGTACCAACCACAGACTCCCAGGGTGAAGTTTCTCACCTCCACTCTGTAGCTGTAGGATGCATCATACGCATTAAAAATAAATGTGTGAGGAGAACAACATGAGACAGTTCTACCTACAGGGCTGAAAATCATCTTCATCAGCTGTTCTGGGTGTAGGAATGTGATCTCTTACCTACACGAAGCTTCCTACCGAACAGTTCCTGGGAAGCAATTTTCCCTCTTGGCGTTGCAGTCTGCCCTGACGATGGTACTAAAGCCTTTCTCGCACTGCACAGCGCCCACATTTGATCTTTGTAGCAGTCTAGACAATGTGAGGGTTTTTTGTAAATTGCTTTCCTGCTTAAAAAAAATAAAAAGGGCAGCTCACTCCAACGGCAAAACAGGGCTACTGTCTGTATCCGCATCTGCACAATGTACAGTGGTTCATGGTGCCTCCTCCAACTCACTCTCCAATTTCTTTCTTACTGCTTTACCTGAGTTTAAAATAGCAGCAGTCTGTTTGGGGCTGAATCCCAAGTGTTTTAATGAAGGGTTTCATTATATTAGAAAAGACCTAAACTTTTAACTTTCCTGGCCTTTTTTTAAAGCAATTGATGCTTTCCATATGTATGTTTCTCAAACATCAGAAAGTTCTGATTACTGCTTCGCTTTCCTCCCTCCCAACTGTCCATTTTATTCCATGGCTATTAAATGTAGTGCCTAACTATTTCTGACATGACCACTTTTGTTTACTTTCCTAAAGAACTCTAGAAATTGTCCTTTATCCTGGCGGATCTCTGATATATTCCAGCTGCCTGAAATCCTTCACTGCTCCGTATTACACATTTCCGCCCCCCCCCCCTTGGCCCCCCATTAAAATGTGCCTCTATCTCCCTCAGCTTTGAGTGCTTACTTACAGCTTTAATACCAGATTATATTTTTAGTGAGTGGGCAGTATTTCAGTGCTTGGGCATCCATTGAAGTGTCCTTAACTCACTTATAGGATCACAGAATGGTTAGAGTTGGAAGCAAGCTTAAAGATCATCGAGTTCCAGCCCCCTGCCCTGGGCAGGGACACCTCCCACCACAGCAGGCTGCTCCAAGCCCCCTCCAACCTGCCCTTGAACCCCTCCAGGGATGGGGCAGCCACAGCTTCTCGGGGCAACCTGGGCCAGGCTCTCACCACCCTCACAGCAAAGAAGCTCTTCCCCACATCTCAGCTCCATCTCCCCTCTTTCCATGTCAAACCCTTCCCCCTCCTCCTCTGGCTCCCCTTCCTGATCCAGAGTCCCTCCCCAGCTTTCCTGGAGCCCCTTGAGGGACTGGAAGGAGTTCTAAGGCCTCCCCGGAGCCTTCTCTTCTCCAGGCTGAATCCCCCCAATTCTCTCAGCCTGTCCTCACAGCAGAGGGGCTCCAGCCCTCTGACTTCCTAGCTTTTCCAACAATAGAATAAAATAATTTACAAAGATGTTGAGGCAGAGAAGCCCATACCTCCTTTTTCAGGCAGATCACACCAGTACTGCTGTCTACTTCAACAAAACATTTGCATCAGAGCAGTCACAGCTATATCATAGTTTGGCCAGTTCCTCTGTTTGAGGGAGCAAACGCCCATGGTCATCCCAAGTCAGAGGGAGAGCCACACTGGAGAAGGATGGACCTATTACCCAGCACTTGCCCATGGCATCTGGCAGGGGACAGGTGCCCGTGAAATGCAGCCGCTGCAACATATACCAAGTGTCAAGTGTTGCACCCAGGCTCTGCCCAGCAACGTGGGCATGGACGAGTGCCAGCTGAAGGAAGGACCAGAGATGGTACTGAGAAGCTCTGGAGCCTTTCTAGGGTTGTAGGGAACCTGCCTGACAGCTGGCCTGAGCCACATCTGGCAGCGAGGGCAGCAGGGGAGGGCAGGCAGCACCACCAGCAGCACTCCTCCATCCTCTGCCAGGAGACAGTGCACTTCATTTCATTTAAATGCATTGACACAAAAGATATTTTGACTTCCCTTACTATCTTCTCAAGAATTAGCCACACACTCAAGTCTCCTCTGGATGTGAGATTGTCAATGAGCACCCTTTAGTCTGAAAAGCAGCTCTGACCAGCACTGCCTTCCCTGAGCACGAGAAGGCTCTTCCTCTATGGGCCTCAAAGGGAAAACCCCTTTTGAGGAGGCTGCATCCCTCAAAGAAGCAGAAATAGCTTATCTCAAGAGAGGGAGCAGCACTACATGAGCTGCTGCGCATGCAGGTGCCAGAAATGCAAGACCTAATGGAATGAGAAAAGGCATCCAACAACCACTTAACCTACATCAGGAAAAAAGGAGTTCTGATTGCACAAAACAAGAAAATAGCCTTTGCTTAGAACTGAATAAAAAAGCCAAATGCAGGATCCGTTTACCACAAAGTAAGGAGAATTGAAATGCAGAAGAGGAAGAAGTCTTAGGAAACAGAGAAGACAGAAAACCCAAATCCAGCAAACCCTCACTGAGAACTGAGAGTGCAACAGAGAAAGGGCTGTGCTGCAGCAGATGCTGCTCACACCTTTGAGCGTGGGAGGAGACAAAGCTTCAAGGCAGGAACCAAACCCTGCTCTCAGAAGCAGGGGAGTAGAGACAAGGCTGTGATCCGGTGCGCAAAGAACCAAAGATTAACACGAGGACAGCACAAACTCAAAACAAAAAGGAAGTTTAACAAAGATGACAGACTCAGCCTTTGTAGGAACAGCCATAAAAGGAGACAGTCCCAGTCTGCCTGAAGCTATTTTCTCTGGTTTTCCTCCCAAAACAGACCATCAGAAGTTTACCCCAGAGAGGATTTATCTCTTTAGCACGGTGTCTCCTCGGATTCAAGACAACTGTGTTTTTCTCCCTCTTTCTACATGGTCTCATGCTCCAGCTCTCTCGGCAGGCTTGCTAATTAATTGGGCAACTGTCCGTTGCTTCTGCAGGCTAATTGCCAGTAGAACCCAGCTGAATTTTCCAAGCAGAAAAAAAACGGATTTCCAAGCAGATCAAAAAAATTTCTAAACAAAACAACACAGAAACAAAAAGCCCGCAACCCTACAGACACAAAGAGATGGAAAGAAAAGGAAAAACTAAGAGAAAAGAACTTCCCACATGCTGTCTGCCTCCTGTTCACAGTCATCCTCTCTCCTGGCAGCAGATCTCTCCGTTGCAGGGACTTTTTAGTAGCAGCAGTGGATTTGATATCAGTATTCAAAGATTTTACTTAAACAAAATGACATCTTCCTTTGTGGGAGCAAGTTTAGCGGGTGGGCTAAAAGAGTGACCCCCTCAGGCTCTTAGCCCTGTCTGTGCTGGGAGTGCTGTACGTGTTCTAGAGAGGCCAAATGCCACCTGAAATACTTCTCAAGGGCTGGCAGAGCAATGAGTGACCTTCCAGGAGAAGCAGTAGATCCCTGGGGATCCCTGGGATTTGAGGCCACTGCAGACCCCAGAGACCAGATTACTGTGACTAACAGGCTCTTTCCATGTCCCAAAATATAAGACATTAATTTTTCAGTCTCTTCAGTATTTCCCTTCATGCTTAGTTGGCCTTTGTAGGATGAATGCTTGTCTCTTTTGCACTTAAAAAACACCAGAAAATGGGAAAATTTAGGAATCTTGAACCAGGCTTGAGCACCTGTACAATCTCAAACACAGGGGAATCATTCCACGTTTTTCCCTTCAGTTCTTCCCACAAGTTAATTTGGGTTCTTATCTCAGAAATAATCCATTTTCTTCTGCAAAACCTTAAAAATTAACAGAGTATTCAGAAAATAACAGGGTTTGTCCCTGGAGCAGGTGCACTGGCTCTGAGGGCTGCTATTGCAAGACAAGAAGCAACCATTAAAATAAATTCCAGATAAAAGGAGAAAAAGTCTTACAATGTGGAGGAATGGCTGTCTGCAAGAGGACATGACTTGATTGGGATGAACAATCCAGTTCTAGACACGGGATCAGGGCAGAGGCCTCAGCTGTAGGCCCAAAGCCTCAGCCTCAGGCCTGCAGCCTTAGCAGCGGGCCTGGGGATGGCATTGTCCTCTCCCTGATCCCGCTTATTTTAGGGTAAACATGCTTTTCTAGCCTTTGTTTAAGATTAATAAAATGGAACTGTGCTTGGGAACTAAGGGAGTAGTGTTGTGTGTAGGAAGCAACTTTGTATCAATTATATGAAAAATTAAGCCAGGTGGACGAGAGCCCGCAGCCAATTGTGTAACGCCTGCTAGTGTGTGTATGTGCTGTTTGCCTATATAAACTCTGCTAAAACTTGCAATAAAGGAGAACGATCATACTCATATTGAGACTCCATCGTTACTCCGGGCCCGACTTCCCACTCCGACATTACAATAACTGATGCAGTCGTGAACAGGGATGCAGAGAGGTTATGGAATTCTAATTTTGGGGGAATCTGCAAACCTCAACTGGAGAAAACTCTGGACAAGCTGCTCCAGCTTTGAAGTCAGCCCTGTTTTAAACAGGAGATTGGACTGGGGACCTCCAGGGATCCACCTTACTTCTGCTCTGATTTGATGGTTACAAGATCAGGCAGGGAAGAAATGTCACTCCTCCCAAAGCCTGCTTCACTCCTGTAGCCTAGATTTTACTATCTACAGGAATATTTCAGTTCCAGAACCACCTGCATGCTGGCGGTGGTACGTGATTGCTGGCAGAGAGTGTGACGAGAGCTGCCCCCCTTTGAGGCGAACCTCTTTCCAAAAAGATATAGGAATAAACAGCAGCAACAAACAAATAAACATGCTCTTTCTTATGCTTTTTCTTACTCAAAATCTCTGAGATCACCTGAGTCTGCCAGAGATCCGGGGGAATTTAATGAGAAGGAATATAGAAGTAAATGCCATTTTCCCTGGGGGTGCAACCAGGATGGGGACACGTGACAGGGGCTCTGCAGAGCTGAGCTTGACGTTTGCGATGCTAGCCAGGTAGTACTGAGAAACTTACCCATCCAACAGGAAGAGGTCACATTTATTTGCCAAATGCCTATTTTTTATTACTTTCCCATCAGGGTTTGTGCCCTGGATGTAGCCAGGAGGGACATTGAATGCCTCCTAATATTTCCCGTGAATTTAGAGAAACCCCTTTCTGCTTTACGACCCCGTAAGCCAGAACGGGAAGTACAAGCAGGGCTCATAAAGCTGTGGTTTAACAGTTGCATTCACAGGTTGTCAAAGAGGGCAGTGTCCCCTTCGGTGCTGCTGATAAGCTGCGGGGAGCTGTTTCTGGACAGAATGGGCAGGACCAACACGGGAAAGAAGCTTCCCAGTCCCCTTGGCCTGATTTGCTTTTCGTTAGAGAAGGAGGGAATATTTTCTGCACAGGGTATGGTATGCAGGGGGCATGGTCTATGCTGCACACACGGGTCTTCAGGCATAACTGAGGTATTTTTCTTGGCTGACCGGACAGAAACTGAAACAACTTCTCCAGTTGTACTTTGTCCACAGTGACAATTTTTACAGACATTAATGACAAATAAAAGTGATTAACACTCAGACTGTACATAGGAATGAATCGAAGACATCCTAAAGAGCTGACCTTTGGCAAGCAGTGGGGTGTAACATTTTCAAGGCAGAAACCATTCATGTTAGCAGCTTACGATTGGTAAGGAGATTTTAATTGAAATGTTTTTTGGGGGGGATTGCTTTTTGGTTTTATTTTTTCCAGCAGGAAAAGCTGGTCTGCCAAAACTCATGTGCTTTCAGGAATGAAGCACTGCCAAGAAGGCGTTTGCTAGGAAGGCTTCTCAGCTCCAGGATGAGATTTCTAATAGACTGGAAATGGGGGAGGCTGCATGGGAAATACACATCCAAGTTTCTGCTGTACGTGAGATGAAGAAGAGAGATGTGAACTTAATTCTTCCAGATTGTAACTGAGTGCCCCAAATCACCACACAGTAAAGTTTTTGATCCTTTTCCCTCTGCCTGGCCAAATTGATCTTGTGTTATTTCTTAAATATTAGTCAGGTGTTAAATTTATATCCACTTTTGATTAGCATTGACGTGTCATTGACCCCACTAGGGGTGGGAAAATCATCTTCAAGGCTTCCAAAGATAAAGAAGAACTTGTGTCTTCTTCTTATTTTAATCCATCATTTTCAGCAGGTCTTTTATTATTTTTTTGGTCAACTCCCATTGAAAAGCAAATTTCAGAGGAGCGGTCTCGGTCCTGTTCTGTCTGTGGCATCTTGTAAACCAAGAAAACAAGGAATAGCAGTCTGCAAGGGATGCAGAATCCCTCTTCTAAGGGCAGCTGACCCATTCACCCTTCCCGTTAATCTGGTAATCACAAAATCCTACAACAGTCCCAGTTCTCCTTCCCCTCCCTGACCATACCTGTAAAAGTCAAGGCCCATCCCATACCCTGTTTATAAGGCAAGAAAACATATTACTGAGAAATATTGAGGGAGCTCTGATTCCTTATAAAGAACTCCCATATGTATTTTTCCTACTTTATCTTGTGAAAAGCATTTTCCCATAAACCTTGCCTTATTTATATTTTTGGGCCATGACTACAGCGTTAGCATTATATATTCCAAGGCGTGCTTTAATCTGGCAGGATCTACAAATAGAGCAGCAGATGCTGAGGGCATCGACAGAACCTCTCCCCAAATTGTTCTCCAACTCTTCCATCTGGGTTTTGAAATCAAATTGAACTTTTTGTACTGCTTTGCTGTATTGCTTTCCTGCTAGTTTCTGGAAATAGAAGGGTTGTGCTGTGTTTATTCCAACTGTAATCTGAAAACACTCACAATCTCCCAAGCAGAGCCCTTTGAAATGCCTGGGAAGGGAAGCCAAGTGGAAGTGCTGGGGATTTCATTATAAATGTTCCTTTTTAGTGTAGGAGGCAGTGGAAGAGGGGGGAGGGGAAAGACCTGTCATTTTGATTGTGTGGGAAGAAGGGGGTTGTTAAAAATGGGGCCAATTTCACTCAGAACATTTCTATTCTTAAAGAAAACCCTCGATATTTGCAGAAATTCATGTCTTGCTTAGAAAGCATGTAATGGTTTCATATAGAAATCATCTGAAAAATCTGTCTCAGTGATTTGTTTCTTTTTCTTTAAAGAATATTTTACTTAGAAACTTGAAGAAAAGTAAAAATTATTGGCCTTGGGTGATCTTTCTACAAAGAACAATGAAAAACAATTGTCACTTTTACATAACTGTATCTGTGAGAAAGCATTCTGATATAGAAATATCCCATTCAGTTTTCAGTAGTTCAGATCACTTTATTAGTCACAGTGCATGTTCATTTTCCACCATCAGAAAAAAATATTTCCAACTATGCCCATTTCCAAGCCAGGTACATCGAAAAATCCCAAACCCCAACAAAATAAAATAAAAAAAAAAAACAAAAACCAAAATGGGAGGAAGACCTTAAGGTCACATTTGCACCATGTTCTGCAGTTTTTATCTGTAAAATTAAAACTAGAAACATATATTATCTCAGAGGTCCCTTCCAACCACGGAGATTCTGTGATTCCGTCATTACAGATATGGAAAACTGGATTCTCCTACCGATGTGCTGATCCCAGCCACCTGGAAAAGAGCTGGGTTTTGGTGCCTGTTGGGTGTGTTTTGCACGTTGCCTTAATGGGAAAGCTCTGCAGAAAGCATGTTCCAAAGCAGTCATCATGCAAGTCTGCACAGGGTGTTGAGATGGGCCACAACTGCAGAGGGACCACAGCTAAGCAAAGTAACCTCCATCCCACCCAGACTGGACTACTTTTGGACATCATGCCCCATGTGGAAGCTGTGAACCATGACAGCAACCCCTTACTTGGTGTCCTCTTAGCAGGACTCGCCCAAATTTCCATTTTCTGCTCGCTGTTGACGCCTTTCAAAACAGCTTTGGTGGATCACAGTGGTGCCTCTGAAAACTCAGCTGGGCTCTTTTGAAAAATGTGAACCCATCTGTTAGCAATAACTTCACTCAGACAGTGATTGAGACTGTTTTGGTGCTTTCCACTAAGTCTGACTCCTACCCCAGGGACAAGTGACTTCAGGATGTGCAGGAATCTGCTGTACTTGGTTTCCTTTTCCTCCACTTACAGGGGTCTCTCTCTGCATGCTTGCAGCCTGGGGAAGGACATACTGGAAAAGCAGGGAATGGGCAAGTCCTTGCTGCTGCGCGTTGCATTTTTCTCTGACTGATCCTTCTCTGTAGGGAGAGACAATGCAGGGTGTGGGAGCCTGGTTGTCTCTCTGCACACAGCAGACAAGGGTTATCTCAACTTGTGGTTTTACACTGAAAAGTGACTAAGAAAAGGAAAAATTACCCTCTTTATGTTGCTTCCAAACAGCTTTGTACAAAATTAGCCTGGTCAAGTAACATTTGAGGTTTGGGGAGCTGTATTCTTTTAAATGGCATCCCACATGAGTTATCTGACAGTTCCCTGAAAGGTAAGCTAGATCCTTCCGAGCTCAAGCCATAGGAATTCAATCAACCATTGCAGATATGATGCTTGTGACAATTTGTGGGATATGAAACAGCCTGGCTGCTTCTTCCAGACAGCTAATGTTCTGCAAAAAACACCAGGGGTTGGGAAAAATCTCGGGGTGGGTGCCAAAGGGACATGGGGGAAAAGGAGGTGGGCTGGTGTGGCACTCTGAAGGGACTGCAGCTGTGAGATAGGAGACATTTTCATGGCAAGATGGGTGATGAGAAGAGGGTGGTTCCGTGGCACAGAGGGCAGGGTGTTGGTGGCAACATCAGGTAGCCCATGCACCCACGGGTTGTTGTGTGGCATTGTGATTTCTCCCCACTCCAGGACCCTGAGGTCAGTGGCCAGAATAGGAGCTGGTCAGACACTTGAGTGTTTTCCTGGAAAATGCCCAACGTGAAGCGAGTCAACAGTGTATGTAAGGCTTAAATGATCTACAGTTGGTGAAAAGAAAGAAAAGGGGATAAAAGAAATGTTAGGTTAATGCAAAGTGCATTGCAGTGGGAAGGCTGGAGGAGTATGAAGGTACTGGAGAGTTTGGGCTGAGGGTCTGATCCACCAAAATAGAGACAAGTTCTCTGGGTTCCTCACTGGTCTCCCAAAAGCCAACACAGCCATGGCCTAAACCAAAATCCAAAGCTTTAGAGGTTTAATCTAGTTTCTGGGTCTGAGCTTTTGGTCCATCTGCTCTGAATTCCAGTTTCCAATTTTCTCTGATGAAAAAGAAAGAGGGACCAACGCTGGACCTTGGGCTCCCTCTCAACCCCACAGACCCTTGGTATTTCCAGCATCCTGGTGACTTACCAATTCTGTAGTAATCCTTGTCCAGGTCTTTGCAAAAGCCTTTCCCGCTCGCCACCTCCAGGGAGTACTCAATCAGCAGCAAAATGCTCATCACCTGGGAGAACAACAGCAAAAGACACAATTCAGTGGGTCTTGGGCCAACGTCCTATCAACAAATTTGTTTCCAGGGAGCTTGCAATGGCCACAGTCCTAAATGCAGTCTCCAAGTGAGACAGTAGTGAAGGGTTTAAAATCCTTTACAAGGAAACATTGAGACAAAAATTACCAGTTTATTAATGGTTTGGGTTTAACTGTCTTTTTCTGCCAGCTTCCGAAGGAAGATGGAGGAATTACGAAGTTAATGAGCTTTGTTTCAACATCTTTTATCCTGAAAATTCTGGCTTTACATTTTATAATTGAGGTAAATGTAACAATGGTATAAAGTGTAAAAAGAAACACAGAAAGAATAAACAGCTATCTGTAAGTCTACCTATACTACTTCACTGACAAAAGTATAGTTTTCCTTCTTTTATTGATTTGAGAAAAATCTCCAAATGTGCTTTTTTCATATCAAACCAAAATGATTTTCTCTCCCTTCCCCACCAAGTTTCGAAGTCAGACTATCAAACCCTGGACTCCATGGTTGATCCCATTGTGATTTTAGCAAGCTGTGAGACAGAGTGAGGTCTACAGCTGTGCTCTCAGCTTCTAAACCCAAACAGTGATGATCTGTAGTGAAAAATCAATTTCTAACTCCCAGGTTAGGGAGAGCTCCTGTTCACTGTGGGACACCGGACAGTCAGAGGCTGCAGAAGAACTTCATAAGGCTGGAGACCTCACCATGGAGCACCTCAGACAGCAGGTCCAGGGTATTTCCATGCAAGTAAAACCAGGATGTGTGAGTAGCCACAAGACCAGACAACCCACCACATCCCTCCCGGAGTTATTCCCACCCTGCCAGTATGGACTCTACAGACAGCACCTGCAAACTTCTTGCAGATCCGAGAACAAGAATTCCAAGGCCACAGTGTCGTCAGAGCAGATAATGCCTCTCAGGGTAGAGGACTACTCCGATGCCATTTATTGCTCCTTCATCACCTTCCTGACAGCTTCAGCACTGTATAGTGAGATGAGACTTTTCTGACTCCATCATGCATCCTATCTTGTTCATCATTTTCTTCCTCCTCCTCTGATCTCTGCTGTCCTCTCTAATGCTTGGTACGTCTTCCATTTCTTCTACGTTTTTCGGCTCTAGCAAGCTGGAGCCCAGCATGGTCTGCCAGTCCTGTGCCTGCAACTGCACCTTCCACAAGCAACGTTGTGTGTGCTGTGTTATTTTTAAATTGCCTGAACAGCATGGATGGCTGGGGAGGAAGCCTGATACTACATTCCCTGAGGGTGCAGGAAACATGAGCTGTGTCTCACTGGCTGGACAAGCTCCCTGACCTCTCTGCTGCTGTGTAGAAGACCTGCCATCACTGTGGCAGCTGTCCAGAAGGACCTTTTGCCACCACACCAGCCTGAGGGCAGAGAGCAGGAGTCAGACCAGGAGAAATGTAGGGACCACCATGCCCTCTGCGTTTTTCCCTCAGAGACGTGGGAACCGAGTCTACAGGAGAGGAAATCCCCAAATTGGCAAAAAAGTGAAGAAACCTGTGCCAACATGACACACCCCCCCCCCGTCTTCACCCCACCAACACCAGGTCCAGCAGTGGGAGCACCCATCTGCAGACTATTTTCCAGGGACAGGAGCCATCAACAAAAGTACCATCAACAACAAAGAGGCTGCCATGAAGAGGTGAATGAGAAAAGCCATTTCACCTGGACTGCACAGCCTCTCTCTGAACCCCACATGGATGCAGGAAGCAAGTTTGTATCTGCCACCAAGATCAACACAAGCTCGGGTACCGTAGAGCTGAAACAACTTCTCCAGAACAGCTATAGCAGCTTTTTGTCTCAACAACCAGTTAACAAAATGATGCAGGCAAGGAGGAAGCGGAACTGCTGTGGTTTGGGCTCGTGTTTGCAAACTTTGTGTGTGGGAAACAGCAGAAAACCAGCAACTGCAGGGAGAGGAGGCAAACTGAAGTGTCAAGCGAGAAGAAGAAATGATGTTTTTTGCAGAGCGATGGCTGAAGGTGCCACACAAGATCCAGACAGAGCTCAGGCTGGAGTAACGAGTAGTCAGATGTGTGTGAGGGCTGACACTGCAGGCAAACAAAACCAAGAGGCACAGAAAGAAAGGTTTCTCCTCGCCCCAGAAATGGGGAAGCAAGTCTGGGAGGGATGCCTGCAGCAGAGACAGGAACTGAATGCAGACCCTCTCACTGTCTCTGTGTTAGCTGCAGGAGACTTAGAAACTATCTTCAAAACCAACTTTATCAACTTTCTGCACCACAAGGTGTGAGTGCAGTTTGCAGAAGAGCTGTAGCACATCCCCAGAGCCCTTTGCTCCAAGAGCGAGTGAAGAGTCAAGTATTGTGAAGTCAAAGTCAAAAGTCAAGTGAAGACTCAAGTCAAGAGTCAAGTCAATCAAGCCACACTCCCTCTGCAGTGGGAACTGAGACCCTGTGTCCCACCACTAACCTTCCATCTGATTTTAAAATCTGTCTAGATTCTGAGTTGGAAGAAAGAATGTGTCATCTCCTGGCCTGCTTGATATCAGGCTGTTCAACAGCCACATGAGACACACTGCTTTTATTCACTTTTTTGCCATGCTGTAAAGGAACTTTGCAATTTGTTCGTGAGGCTGATAGGAAAAGGAGAAGTACCTAGATCTCGTTACATGGGGACACAAGAAAGTTAACACGAATTCAGTTCAACATAACAGTGTTTGAGATCCCATGAAAGCACCATGAAATCCTTGTCAAGGATGAAATCTCACTGATCTGCAGTTTCTTTAAGCTTGATGGTCTCTCCTGGGATGTAAAGGATCTCTTAACTAGCCACACATGGAGATCACATGCTGACTTCAAGTGTCTTAACTTGTCTGAGAGTTTTCATGTACATGCTCCTGAAGAGATTTTGCTTCCCTTATTGCTACTGCTGGTCAAACCCCTCAAATGTCAACATGGGAAATATAGGAAGATATTGCTTTTTCAGGTTTCTGATAAATGGAGACCTTAACAAAATGGATGACCTGAGCCCTTAACATGAGTTTCATTTCTGCAAGCCAAGTGAGCAACAGGAGGACTTCACATCCCAAATGTTCCCATCCCAGTTGGATTTACAGACATAGAAAAGCCAGAGCCTAAACTTCAGTATGAGGAACCATCTCTAATGTCTATTTAAGAGGGGAACAGCAGAGCAAAAATGTTCCTGGTTACCGTGCAATGAGCCACACAACCAGACCAACAGCAGGGCCAACACATCACACAGAAACCCCACAGCCAAGCTGACAGATTAAGGAGAAGATTTCTAAAATTAAAGTTGGTTTGAATTTCTATTTAAAGGAGCTTTTGCATAGAAACAATGAGGCACTGAACTGCAATGAGATAAAACAGACAAGGGTCTGTTTGCCTTTCCCTCTGCTCTCCATCACAAGTGTTGCGTGAGGTCCAGGACATGTCTCCACCTTTTGACTTTGAGTGTGGCATACTGCTGCCTGGCATGTGACAATATCTCATTTATTCTTGTAGAGAATATGTACAAGGTGATGAAATCCCCCAACAGGCTGCTGGCATCAAGCTGAGAAGAAGATGGAGAGAGATTGATGTGGTGTCTGCCCAGCACTCCTTGCTCTGCAAGGCTGCAGATGTTCTTGCTCAAGATTCACCTTTCAGCTCCAGAAGAAATGGAAAAGTTCCCATTTCAGGCAGACAGGACTGCTCAGACAAGCATCCAGTTCCCTTTCTTGTTGCTATGTCAGGAGAAGAGAGAGGCAGGCTTGAAATATGAAGTTTCACCTCCCAGCACTCAATTGGCAGCTCCCAGGGTGTGCTGCCATCTCCACCAGCCAGCCCTTCTTATTTTATCTCCTACAGCTGCAGCTTTTGGAGGACACTTCTCATCTTATTGCTGCATCCATTTAAAAGGAGTGCTTCAAGTTTCTCAGTAGAAGATTTGTAACACCGGGAAATGAAGTGACTCAGCCAAACAGTGTAGGACTGTGGCAAAGCCAGTCGTTAAACCAAGGCAGATAAATTGGGGGTGTCTTGCAAGGCAGATTCTTAACATGGGAGCACGATGCACGCTCCCATTCCCTGGTGAATAGTTTTGCTGCAGCTGCAGTAGAGTCAAACTGCTCTTAGATGTTGTGTCATGGGCTGTTTTTTTGCTGACATATGTGCAGCTTCACTAATATCCAAATAATCTGTCTTTATCTGCACGGCCTTGGTGTGAGGACTGCTCCTTTCTATTCACACAAGAAGAGCTTGTTGCCATAGTGAATGGGGGTCAATGGGGACAGGGACATGTTCCAACCGTGCTGCGAGGGTTTCCGTCAGCGGTGCACACAAGCAGGTGACACCCAGCACATTGAGGACAAATAGTACAACATATAAATGCCATATTTTCAGTGCTTTGCCTTTTTTTTACTTTAATTTAGAAGCAGTTGTTGTGGCAGGGTAGGATGAAGTGAGGAGTGGTTTTAGCTCCCAGTTGGTTTCTCTTCAAAACATTTCATTTTTTTTCCTTCCTGCTGCCTCCTTCTCCCCATCTTGTCTGTGCAAGGAGGAGGGAGCAGCACAGGGTTTGCTGAACGTCTCGGGTCAGCCACAGCCTGCTGAAGGTGCAGTGAATCACTGCTCTGTACCCACACGAGTCATGTCTACAGGTGAGGACTGGAGCTGGGGAAGGTCCCACAGATGGAACTCTGTTCCCTGAGCTAAAGAGCTACCAAAGAGAAGAGCTTGGCTGCCACAGGGGCCAGACCAATCTACAGACATGCTGCTTTCTAAAACCTCCTTTGGTTCTAATCAAGTAGATTATAGTAGTAATCTAGTAGCAAATGAATTGCAGGTTCTCTGCCCATGCTGTAAGCACAGAAGCAACTTTCCAGCCTCGTTCTTGAAGCTAGTGTCAAATAATTTGAGGTCTCTTCATGCCTGGGAGGAGTTGGTGAGCAGAAGGACAAATTCCTCCATGGTTTCTTTGAAAGTCACCTGCAAGTCACCTCACAACACCCAGTGAAGCTTTGTTAACCACACAATTCTGTCCCCTCCTCCTTCCCCTCCTTCTCCTTCCCCATTTGTTTGAGAATGCCCACAATTTATTTCAACTGTCTATGGAGAGATCAGCAGTGAGACAAATCTAATTTATTGGTGGAGAAGACATTGCCACAAAGCCTGAGAGCCTGTGTTTGATGGCATTACTATCACCCAGCATCACTATGATTCATCTCTAGGACCCACAGCAATAATTTATACTGATACAAACCAACAGCATTGATGTAGCAAATCATCCAAGTCACTGCTGAGTTATGAATCCCTTTTTCCCTCCCTTTGGCCAGCTGCAGCTACATGATCAAAAAGGTGGAGAAGAGGCAGGGAAAAGGTATTTGCTATTCTGTGTTATGTCTTAAAGCAGTAAGAGAAGACAACCTTCTCCAAAAATCAAACTGTTTACCGAGGGGTTCTGTGTAAAAGAAACCCACTGAGATGAAACAGTAGGTACAGATACACCGGGACCCGCAGGACTTGGTGAGTTGCAGGCTGTGGTATTGCAATGATGGTCATGCCTTCAGGAGCCAGCAGCAGCAGGGTGGAAGAGCTGAGGGCTCAGATTGCCCCTGGCCATTCCCTATATCTTTTACTGGTTCAACCCCAGTCTTCAAGAGCATCTCTGGCTCCTTAGACTTAATCCAAGTTGCATGTACGTTGCCAATACTCCCTGGCACCACATGCCCTGCACTGACTTGTATGTCAAGCTCATAGAATTATAGAATGGGTTGGGTTGGAAGGGACCTTAAAGCCCACCCACTCCCACCCCCTGCCCTGGGCAGGGACACCTCCCACCACACCACGTTGCTCCAAGCCCCCTCCAACCTGCCCTTGAACCCCTCCAGGGATGGGGCAGCCACAGCTTCTCTGGGCAACCTGGGCCAGGTTCTCACCACCCTCACACCAAAGTTCTTCCCCACATCTCATCTTAATCTCCCTTCTTCCAGCTTGAAGCCATTACCTATGCTTTTATTCATATAGGGTAAGGTGTAAACTGCAACACCATAAATATACTACACATAATTTCTGACTTGAGCCATGTCACTGTTGCTAACAGTCAGGAGAGGGATAACATTCACAGCAATAAAAAAGAACTTGCATGAAACAGCCTCTGCCCATAGAGAGCCCTGTGACACTAGGATTCATCAAACTTGGGAAAAAAAAACAGTTGAAAAGGAAATATGAACAGAACAGAGCTGGAGACTTAAACCCAACAGTTAGTAAACACGACAGCTTTCATGTAACCTCCAAGAAGCTCTGACTGCAGAGGATGCGCCCGGCAGGGATCACTGGGTACCTGTCCTAGCAGTTGCTGCTGTTGGAGACAGGCTGGTAGGGTGCCGGACTGTGGGACTGACTCAGGACACGTGATTTCTGCCTTTGCCATCTTGCAAAGAGAAGCATCTTCTCCTGCCTGCCCTGAGTGAGCTTTTGCACCTCTTCTGCAAGCCCTTTCCCATGGGCACTGCGAGGTTTCACTCCAAGGCTCTCTGCCTTTGCCTGTTCAAACATTACCTGGTGTCTTTCACAGACCCACAAAAAATTTTTCAAAAGAACACATCTGTCATATGATGTCTCTGGTAACTAAATTTTCCCTCTCAGCCACCAGCTCTGAGAGTGGTGCCTCATTCTCTTCCATCACACACTGGTGCAAATCAGGAATTTCTGTTGTTGTTGTTGTTGTTGTTGCTCGTGGCATCATAGTGAAACTGTGCCAGAGTTCAAAGCATGTGCTGATTTCTGAGAAAGACAAAGGAGGCTTTATTTGTGATTCACCCTCCCAGATAGGAAAAAAGAATTCATTTTCTGTTCCTCTGTTTCACTGCTGGTAACAGATAGCCCATGTCGTACAGCGGGCTTGTAGACCTCTGGAGAAAATGTGCTGCAGTTCCCTGTCTTGTGTTTCCCTCCTTTGCACAGACCTTTAATTTTTCCAGCTCTTCATCGGATCTTGGCCATACTTCCCATGAGGGTCCCATTTCTGAACAGTTCCTGACCATCCCTCTGTGAGGGCTGTATCTTTACTTGGTTGTCAGGAATTGCTTGTGCTCTGCCTCAGACTCAGCTTTCATATGTCTCAATTTTTGTGTCTTGTGGTCATGAGAATGCACAAGAAATGCAGCAATTTCTTTTTCTTTAAAGCAGTGAGATTGACGAGCAGCCTGCCCAGGGTATAATCTAGATGCTCGAAAAGCAGAAGGCAAAAGAGCCTATAAAATTGCATGATTCCTTTAACCCATCTCATAATGTTTTTGATGTCCCCAAAAGATTAAAATATGGCATGGAAATGACACTACAGTGCCTGGATTTCAAGTAATGCCAGAGGAAAGGTGTTTGCAATTACCATGAAGATATGAAGTAGACCTGAGTTTCTCTGCTCTGGGCTGGGACGGGGCCACCTCCTGCCCCGAACTGAGGAGGTTTGAGCCCAAGAGCAGCCAACCCCCTCCCTCACTGCCTCCAGCGGCCCCCAGTGCTGTTTTTCTTAGTGGGTTTATAAAATCCTGACATTCACTGAGTGATTTCCCTTTATCCTACTATTCAAAAAACAACTAAACCAATCTCCAGATTTTTTCATGGAATCATGGAATTGTCAGAGTTGGAAGGGACCTCTAGAGATCCTCCAGCCCAACCCCCCTGGCAAAGCAGGGTTGCCCAGAGCACATCACTCAGGAGCATCCAGGCAGGGCTTGAAGATCTCCAGAGAAGGGGACTCCA